>PVJX010003002.1:22552-116498 GCA_004027295.1 Dolichotis patagonum | reverse complement strand
AGTCGCAGTCCCACGGGGAGGCGGTAGCCCGTGGCGGGCAGCCGAGCACCGCGTTGCGGCTGCCACCCGGGGAGCTGCGGCCCGCTGGGCCCGAAGAGCATCACGTCATCCTTTCCGCCCGGCGCCGCCCCCTCCCCGACGGCGCGTGCGCAGGCGCGGCGGGGGCTCCCGGGCGCTTTCTGCCCGCTCCAGGCTCGCTCGGGCCGTGGCGCTCTCGGCCGGCGGCGCGAAGGGAGGGCGTCCAGGATGCGGCGCGGGGCGGCCCGGTGCCCCCCTGCCCCGTCACGGCCGCGGCGGCCGCAGGGACCGGGCCAGGGGCGGGGGCGACGGCCCGAGCCGCGGTAGCGGCGGCGGCGGCAGCAGCGGCGGCGACAGCGGCGAGAGGGGCAGCTGAGGCGGGCGGGCGCCCGAGTGCGGGGGCTCCGCGCCGCTCCGCACGGCCCAGCCCGGCCCGGCCCCGGCGCCATGAGCGGCGGCGGCGGCGGAGGAGGGGGCTCTGCGCCCAGTCGCTTCGCCGACTACTTCGTCATCTGCGGACTAGACACCGAGACTGGGCTGGAGCCGGACGAGCTGTCGGGTGAGTGCGCGCCGAGCCCGGGCCCTTTCCCGCGCCCGCTGCGGCCGAGGAGCTCGGCGGAGCCTCTCCTTCCCCGCTTTGTCCCGCAGCCGGGCGAGTGTGGGTCAGCGGGGCGCGGGGCGGCGCGTTCGCCGAGGGGGTCGGGCTCGGGCTCTGCCCCCGCCGCGGGGTCCGCGCGCCCCTCCGGTCCTTGGCGCCGCGGCGCGTCGTTGGCCGCCACGAAGCGGGAGGCTTGTGTGAGCTCAGTCCGGCGGAGCTCCGGTGACTTGTTACAAAACACTGGAAAGCGTGTCCTCCAGCAATCGTAGAGGGGAGAAGGAGGCGTCCTATATCTTAGTGAAAGTAAGTTCCACCCAGACTTCAAAAAGCAAAACAAAAACTTGATGAGTTTATCTGGCCTCGCCCCAAGATCCCTGGAGACCAGTTCCTCAAAACCGTTAGAACCCAGCCCATCCGCTGGGCCCCGGGGTTTTCCTAAGGATTGCACCACTGCCCTTCTTCTTGCTTGGGACAAGAACGAAGGCATGGAGTGAACTTGGACACATCAAGAAGGATAGGAACTCCCTTGGCACAAGAAAAGGCTTGTTTGTGCTCTGGGGCCATGCCTTTTATGAAAAGTTATTTGTGCCCTTTATGAGACCAGGTTCATTTGTGAAGAAAAGGGCAACGTCTTAGTTGGAGAGGCTGGGATATGTTGTGATGATTCTCCTATCGAAGTCTTTCAAAGAGCTAGTGGGGATGGTATGATGGATCCCTGGCCCGATGTAGCACTCAAGACAGAAAGATATCAGAATGATAAAATCCCCCTGAATTCCACTGCACTGTCACTGATGCCTTTGAATTATAGCAGTTTGGAAAGTTTTTGTCTGGAGTATCCAGTTATCGGGGTTTCAAGTGGGTGGAGGTTTGTCCTATTCCTTATGTCATCCTGATTTGATCAGGGAAACTCCCTTCTACTTTACTGTCACCATGTGGTTACTGTACACTTTAAAAATTCTTTTTTGCAAGTGATTACCCTGTTGACTAATTTTGCTTCATATGTGACAAGACAGTTTTTTTTTTCACTTTAGTTACCAGAAAATTTCCAGTGTTTCTTAAGAGAAAAATTAGGTATATGCTTCAAATGCTAAAAATGGATTGTCTTTTTTAAAAATACAAGTCAGGTTTGGTGGTACACAGCTGTAATCCCAGAACTCTGGGAGGTTGAGATAGAATTGCAAATTTGATTCCATCCTAGGCAATTTAGTAGCTCAGAGACCTTGGCCTGCTCTCCCTCTCCCAGTCCCCCCAAAACAGATAATTGGTGCTTTATCAAGATAAAGAAAATAGGCTGTTTTCTCAAATTAATGGCAAGTGGAGAAAAATTGTGATGCAGTACTGGAAATAATAGTAAGCCATTATTGGGGTGCTTTATTGTTTCCAGTTCACTGTTTCAGGTTTTCAAATTCTTATAATACAGCTGGACTTGGTGTTGCACGCTAATGATCCTAGTATTCAAGATGCTGAGGTAGGAGGATCGAAAGTTTGAGCCCAGCCTGGCAATTTAGACCTTGTCTCCAAATAAAAAAGGGTTGAGAGGGCTGGGGATTTAGCCCAGCGGCTTAAGTGACTGCCTTGCAAGCACGCTGTAGGTTCCATCCCAGGTACCAAAAAAAAAAAAAGGAAAAAAAATGGGGGGGGGGATGAGATACACCTCACAAAGAAGGCCCTCGGTTCCATCCTCAGTACCATAAAACAAAAACAAATTTACAATACAGATGTTGATCATCTGTTTCATGTGTTAAATTTGTGATTTGGGATGATATAGTTGTTGGAATTCAGTTCCAGGCATTAGTGCTGGAATGGACTTCAGAGAGGATAATGAGGCCCAGGAAGAACAGTAGGACCTACATTCTGCTTATTTTATTGCTTATGCAGTATTGGGGATGGAACCACTGAGCTATATTCCCAGCCCTTATTTTATTTTATTTTATTTATTTTATTTTATTAATTTATTTTTTGTCCCAGGATCGAACTCACCACCTCTGGCTTGCCAGCAGGTGCTTATGCCCAGCATTGTGCTCCTCTCTTGATGTGTAACTGTATCTCATTGTCGTGACCAAAGGACTTTAGAAAACACTAACATTGAGAAAGGTTAAAAATAGCACAGTGATTCATGGACCTGGTGTGGTGGTAAAGGGTTGTGATCCAGCACTTGCCTTAATCCCAGCACTCTAGAGGCTGAGGCAGGAAGATAATCAAGAATTTGAGGCCAGTCTGGGCTACATAGTGAGTCCAACCCCAGCCTGCACTACATAAAGAGACCATTCAAAGCAAAAGCAAAACAAAGCAAAGCAAAGCAAAACAAAACAAAACAAAATTACCCCCACCCCACATACAATGATTCTTAATGAAATTTAGAGATGGAATATACATTATTTTTATGTTGTGCTTCTGAGTGTCTGTGAAATTGTATATGTTCTAGAAGGTAAAGAGGATGGTTGACAAATGATAAATATAGGAATGGTACTGGGCAGTTACCATTAGTGAGAACCTGGGTTTGGGAGTTACACATTACTGCTCTACTATTGACTATTTCAGTGACCAAGGACAAGTGAGATAACCCTGCCAGAGGGAAAGAGAATGTAAATAAAAGGCTTTTTTTTTTTGCATTTAAAAATTTTTATTGGTACATTTTTGATATACATAATGATGACATTCGTCATAGAGAATTTGTACTTGTACATGATATATCTTGCTGCTGCTTTTTTTCCCCTATTCCTTTCCTCTCTTCAATGTCTCTTTTCTTTCTTATTTACAAAAGCTTTGTTTCCATTTTTTAATAAAAGGCATCTGACCAAATAGAACCTCAAAAAATGTTTTCATTAAAAAAGAACTGTTTACTCCTTTTTAACAACTGTTAATTATCTGGCTTTACTGAAAGCTAAAATTACATCCCTGTGCAAGTTTATTGGGAGAATAAAGAGGATGAGTTTTATAAATGTGTAAAGCAGATATTCTGTCTTTAAATGTGGTTACAATAGTGGACTGCTAAGACCATTTATCCAATAGGTGTCTTTTGTTAGAATAGACACTGATTGAAGGGTATTTTCTCCCTTAATTTCATTCTGGTGGGTTGATCGGGGAATCTGGACTACCCAGAGGGAGTCTTTTAATAAAACAAAACAATACAAATAGCTACGTACAGTCGGAATTGAGACGCTGCAGGGTTATATTTTCTGTCCTCAGCACTACCTTATAGCTTCTAAACTGATGTTGTCACAGTGAGTGAAACTACAGCAAGTCATGAATTGCACTCAGGTTTTTAGAGAGGTATTGAGGAGTTGATCTAAGCAAATGTAAGTTATTATATACCTTACATAAGTTCTGAACTCTCAAAAAGTATACTCAACAAATCAGAGGTATTCATTGTTGCTTCTGGTTTTGTGGAGAAGGATTAACACTCATCCTGTTTTGTTTTCAGTAGCTAAGTATGGAGCTTGGAGTCTTGCATAGACTCAGATCTTTGGATTTTTGTGGGTGTCTCTTGCTGTCACCACTTCCTTTTCAAGCATATTAAGCAAGTCATGTAGTTCTTTGATGTGTGAGACACTAAGAAAGGTGTGAATTAATTTTCTTTTCTGGTTATTTTAGGAAGTACTTTAGGTTTGAAGGAGAGGAAGGTAATCTATAAAGCACAAATATTGACCAACTTCAAGAAATGGTATCTTCTTGTTGCATTTTAGATAAACCAGACTAGAAAAATTACTTCCAGTTTATGTTTTCCATTATTATTGGTGCATCCTAAGTGGACAGGCAGATCATAGTAAAGTCCAGTCCTTTCTGCCTGTTTGATATGTAAGTGTCCTGGGGAATGTTCATTTTCCTTTTTTCTTCTTATGGCTTCAAAGAGGTGACTGCAGGAGAAAACTTAATCTTTTTGTTTGTTTGTGTTCTTCTGTGTTTTTAAGACAGGGTGTTGCTATGTAGTCAGGCTGGCCTCCAGTTTGGAGCAGTCCTCTTGTCTCAGCCTCCCAAGTGCTGGGATTACAGATGTGTCCCACCAAATACAGAAAGCTTTATCTTGATGTATGATTCCTGTGTCAGTTTATCTTTTCCCTACCTGAGAATTACATTCTAGAATGCTTGTGACCTATTTTTTTTCTGTTTGCTGTCTTGTCTCTCCCCTCCCCTCCCTTCCCTTCCCCTCCCCTTTTTCCCTTCCCTTTCCTGTTCTCTCTCTCCCCCACCCTCACCCTTTCTCTCTTTCTATTTCTGATACTAGAGATTGAACCCAGGACCCCAGGCTTTCAAGGCAGACACTCTGCCACCAAACCACATCATCCCCAGCCTATTTTATTTTGAGACAGTCTCACTAAGTTGCCCATATTGGCCTTAAACTTGTGATCCTCCTGCATCAGTCTCCTAAGTAGCTGGGATTACAGGTGTGCACTACCACATCCTGCCCAATACATTTTTTAGCCAGATGCACTGTTAACAGTTTTATATCTATTTATCTACACACACACACACACACACACACAGATATAGATACCAGTTTACTGAGATATGTTCACCTTATTTAGAGAATATAGTTCAGTGATTTTTAGTATATTCAGAGTGGTACAGTTTACCACTACAGTCAATTTTAGGATATATTTATTAACCCCAGATCTATACTTATTAGTATTTTCCATTGTCTCTTAAACTGCTAAGCCCCAGCCCTAGGCAGCTGCTAGTCTGATTTTCAATCTGTAAACTTGCCTGTTTGGGATATTACATATAAATACAATCATATAGAATATAATCTCTTATATATAATGTATAATCTCTTTTTAAAAAAATTTTTGAGGGGCTGGGGATTTAGCTCAATGGCTTAAGCGCCTGCCCTGCAAGCGCGAGGTTGTGAGTTCAATCCCTGGTACCAAAAAAAAAAAAAAAAAAAACAAAAATTTTTTTGAGACAGAGTCCTGCTGTGTAGTTCAGACTAGCATTGAACTCTGTAATCTATAATCTCTTACTGACTTTTTAGCATAAGGTTTTCAGGATTCATCCATGTTGTCACATGTAGCAGTGTGTCATTCTTTTTTTATGATTGGTCTGAATGAATGTACTTTTTTGTGTGTGTGGTAGTTGAGATGGAACCCAGGGCCTTCCTACTGAGCTATATGCCTCCCCTTACCCCTATAACTCTGTAAGATGGGACCTTGGTAAAGTGCTAAGTTGCCCAGGCTGGGGTTTCCTTCCTCATTCCCTCTGAGTGCTGGGGTTGCAAGCACGTGCCACCATGCCTGGCTGAACGTACCACATTTTGTATATTTATTTATTTAATTACTTTTGTTTTTTTTTTGTTTGTTTTTGTTTTGAAACAGGGTCTTGCCCAGTAGTTAAGGTTGGCTTTGAACTCATAGTAGTGATCCTCCTGCTTTAGCCTCCTGGATACTGGGATTACAGGGGTGTGTTACCACACCTGGTGACCACATTTTATTTATACATTAGTCAATGGACATTTGTTTTTCTACTTTTGATTATGAATAATGCTGCTATATATATATATATATACACACACACACACACATACATTTTTTGTGGGTATTTTTTTATTTCTCTTGACTATATACAGTACCTAGGAATGAAATTTCTGGGTCAGATGATAACTGTGTGTAATTTTTTGAGGACTAAGTATCCACTAGGCTGTTTTCTAAAAGAGGTGTACCACTTTACATTTCTACCAGGAATGTCCATAACCTCACCAATACTTATTTTTTATTATAATTATCCTAGTGTATGTGATGGGGTATCTTGTGGTTTTGATTTTATATCTGAGATCGCTAAATATCTTATTTAAAAGAAATAAAAGCTGTGTCTCCCTCATTTTATAGAGATGAAGTGACTATAAAATTTTGATGAAAGAGATGGGGACATGACCCAAGTTGATCTTCAACACAGGAAAAAAAAAGTTTACCGAGTCTCAAACTGGGAGTCAATATAAAATAAATTTAATTTTTGCCAGGTGTGGTAGGGCACATTTGTAATTCTAGCACTCAGGAAGCTGAAGCAGGAGGGTTACCCCAGATTTGAGGTCAGCATAGGCTACATTGTAAGTTCAAGCTCAGCCTGAACTGCATAGCAAAACCCTATATCAAACAACCAAAAACCCCTTAATTTTTATCTTTGCCAGTTTGGATGCTGAGCAGGTTCTTTCACATTCATTTTATAATTATATCTCTGATGTGAAGGCCAGAATACTAAGTGTAGCAAACTCAAACCCTGATGGCTTACTTTAGTAAAGGCTGCTAGAGGAAGGAGAGATTTCAAAACTCAGGTTATGTGTTTTCTTTTGTAAGGTAAAAGTCAGGAGAAGAGACTAACACACAGGAAGTAATTACAGAGCCACCCAAAGTAGTTTAAAAATGCATGCTGAAGTTTATTAGGAGAAAATTTACATTCCTAGAATGTAATAACCCTACTTATCTCCCTCATGTAGAAAAGATTATGTTAAAAATCAGTAGATTTTACTTTAATAACATTAGAGTTCTGCTCTTTTCTTAGGAGTCACAGTGTTTGATGTTTAAACAAAATTTTCTTAGATTCTGCTCAGCCCTTCCTTCCTTCTTAGGTTAAAAATAAAGTATTCTTTGCCCAAGGCCTCCTTTGGCAACGCCCTTTTCTAGGCCTATATGCCCTTTTTTTTTTTTTTTTTTTTTTGCTTTTGCTTTTTAAAAGATGTGCTTGGCTTATCTCTCAGTTCCTGTTACCCTGGTTTGGATTTACTGTCATAGGATTTTAGAGGTCTCAGAAACCTGGTTCTTGGGGGCCCCTATACTTTGTTTTAGATTCCTACTTGACGCAGGATCGGTGAGAAAGACAAAAGCTTGCCTTTCGGTAGCTGTTGGCTTCTTGTGGAATTCATTGATTAAACCCAGATTAACAATGGCATATTTTTAGATTCTTAAACATTATTAAGGGAGGCAGATATTAGTCATATGCTTATGTTTCAGATGTTCCGTGTAGATTTTAGTTTGGGAATATTTAGAACCACAGGCTGAACATACGAGTGGCAGGGTCCTATCATAATGGAAAGTGAGAGTATTTGCCAAGTCTCAAACTGTTTAGGAAATTCCCAGGGAATTAGATATAACTCTGGGAAACAAGGTGGCAACAGGTATAATTGCTTGATTGTCATCCATGGGATCTAGCATAACTTCTTGTGGAAGGTTAACCTTTTCATTGTTGCTCATTAGTGTGATTAAAAAAAAGTCAGATCAGAATTTTGCTAGACCATCTGTGGCCTGCTGTGTGGACTGAACTAAAATGCTTTCATCGAGCTAGGTGTGGTTGGCACATACTTGTAATTCCAGCTACTTGGAAGCTTGAGGTAAGAGCAGGTTCAAGGCCAGCCATGGCACAATCCTGTCTCAAAATAAAAAATAAAAATAAAAAGGAGTTTGGCATGGTGGTGCATGCCTATAAACCTGTAATCTCAGCATTTGGGAGGCTGAGACAGGAGAATTGCCAGGACAGCCTCTGCTACACAGTGAGTTCATTGCCAGCCTGAACTATATATCAAGCCTCTGTCTCAACAAAACAAAGCATAAAAAGAGCTGGGGATGTACCTTATTTCCAAAAAATAAGTCCATATCGTATATGTCATCTGTTCAGTTTTGTTCCAAGAGACACAAGAGGGCTTATTTTCAGGGGATGTCTTATTTTTTCATGTATAACTATATTTATTCATATACAATAGTTACATTTATTCAGATATACTAGAGTCATCTTCTGGAACATTGTCATAACTCCAAACCTGGCCTGAATTTCTTAGGACTCCATTTCCTGTAGAGTCATGAACCTCACTCTCTCACGTCCAGCAGTGGCGCGCTCCTTAATTGAGCAATTCTTGTACATGTGACCTGTTCATAGTGTACTGGCAATGCAGCTGTCAAAGACTTTATCCCATGAATTCTTCACCAAAGCTCTTACAGGCCAGGCTTCACAAAATTTCCATTAAATCAGATGTTAATTGAAGACTTAAGAGACAGGATTGGTAACAAAAATGATGACACATTAAGAATAATGGTCCACACAAAAGCAATGAAAAATTGCTGACACCAAAATTTAGAAGGTATTTCTTTATTTTAGATGAACGCATTAAGTATTTTGCTACAACACAATATATTGAATTATAAGGATTCATATTAGATCCATTTGTTCTCAGTGCACACGTTTTTTGTGCATTGTGTCTATACTTTAGCCACTTGGCAGTAAATCTTGAGGCCGTTACATGGGCATTTACCTCTTATGTGTATGTGACCAAATACCCAAGCAGTCACCATGTGACCAAAGGTGCCTGCTTGGGTATTTACAAATACTTCATTGTAGTTTATGTTGTCATTTGTTTTATGTATTATTACTTTATTTTTTGAGACAAGATCTCATTTTGTAGTTCATGCTGGACTGGAATTCATTATGTAGCCTAGGCTGGCCTCAAACTTCAGGGCAATCCTCCTGCCTCAGTCTCCCAAGTGCTGGAATTACAGGAGTATACCACCATACCCAGCTTGCTTTAAGTATAAATGTCAGTAGTATTTATTTATATTTAATTATATATTAATATTATTATATAATCCAGTATGTCTGTTGTATGTTGCAACAGATGTGCTAAATGTGTCCATTTGGGTGACAGTCTTAACTGGAGCTTATTTTCAGAGTAGGACGTATGAGCACTGTGACAAATGCTAGCGCTTATTTTCCAGTTAGGTTTTATTTTCAGGGAAGCCTGATAGCTCAGTGCTTCGTATGTTCATCCTCCTCCAAAAAAGAAAGAAGAAAATGCTTTCATGGAATGCTAAGCAGCCTGAACTGTGAGGAAGTCTTGAGAATTTCTGTCTTTCAGCTTCATTCTTCTGAAAGCGTGGGATTCTTTGATTTCTGAACTATTTCCAGTTGGCAAAACGTGAGTGTGCGCTAGTTTATATTGGTTACTGAATCAAAAAATGCCACAGTTAGAAATCAGGGATGGTCCAGTCACCATTTTTGACAGATGGTAATGATTAACGTTTGTAAGTGACCTTATAGTTTTGCAGTATACTTTTAAACTATTTTAAATGTTTTTAGTTCCATGTGAAATAAAATGTTCTTTTTGGTATCATCCAGCAAGTTAGGAAGAACTGTTATAATACAAGTCTGTCTGCTAGTGTTGTATTGATAAGATTTGGGTTTGAGGATTAAACCCCAGATCTTGTACACACTAGGTAGGAGCTCTGCCACTCAGCTACATTCTTTGGGGTTTTTGTGGTGGTGGTTGTTTTTTGTTTTTTCTAGACGAGGTTTTGATAGGTACCCCAGGCTGGCCTTGTACTCACTGCAGTCCTCTTGCCTCAGTCTCTTTTGAGTGCTGGGATTATAGGTATGTACCTTTAGACCTAGTTTTTAATTTTATTTTGAGACAAGATCTCATTAAATCACCCAGGCTGGCCTTGAACTTGTGATCCTCCTGCCTCAGCCTCCCAGGTATTTGATGTGCAGGATAATGTGTCTTTTTTTTTTCCTGGTACTAATGCTAGAAGCCAGAACCTTTGCACTGAGCCCTAGTGCTTTTATATCTTAAACCAAAGTCTTGGCAATTTAGTAAGTTGCTCAGTCTGGGCCTGAATTTATGATCCTCCTGCATCAGCCTCCCAGAGTCATTTTTTTTTTTTGAAAAAATTTTTTTATTACGGATGTAAGAGAAGCTAGAGCAATGGCTGAGTCATTGAATCTTAGGGGTGTGATGTGGTATTGTGTGTTTTGGAGTGTGGTCTCTTTGTGGTTCATTCCCTAACCCATATTTCAGTGAGGAGATGTGTCAGCAGAGGAGGCACACCCCTCATTTTCTGAATTGTGGTTAAGACTACTTGCTTTTTCTCTCCCCACTCTTTATCAGTTCTGGAAATGTTTTCTTTTTAGGGCAAATACAGTAGTGGGATTTTGCTTCTAAGAAGCATGCTCTTTCTGTCTCACATTTGTGGTGGTGGTTACGGGATATTTCATCCTTTTTACCTGAAGACTGTTTTCTTGGAAAAAAAAAAAGGATTTGCATCTATAAACCTCAGAAATCCTTCAGTGTAGTTGTTAGTTGCATCTTCTTTGATTGTAGTTTGGTGTCTGGCTGTGCCTTTTATTGTTTGCAATGAAAGAATATGAGAAACAGTGAAGAAACTTCTAGGATTTTTAAGGGAATGAAGACAGGGAGTGGGAAATCACTTAGAGATGATAACCACTGGCCACAACTTATAAGACAGTATGTAAATAAACACAATTAATTTATAGCAACTCACATGGAGTTTTGTTGTACTGTACTGTATTAGAATTACTTTCCAGGAATGTTGAAGGTTCTTTACTCAAGATTGTAGGTATCATCTCTAATACTAGTTTCTTTCCTTGTTTGTGCAGTTTTTGAAACGTGAGCCTCTAATACTGTTTAGCCTTGTTATGATAATAGGGATTAATTTGGGGCTATACTGCTGTTGAAGAAAAACCAGAGATTTTATTTGGATAAGTTAGCTATCTTTTCTTGTTTTTTCTAGTCTTCATTTGATAGTGACCATTAATATTTTTCCTGATTATAAAGCTATGGATCATTATAAAGCCATGAGTCATTATAAAAATTGAAACATTATAGAATTATAAACTCCTGTCCCAGATGATAATTTAACGTTGAGCAGAACTTGCTGGGTGTGGTGCTGCATACAGCTATAATCCCAGCAAGCTGAGGCAGGAACTCATGGTGAGAACCTGTCTCAAAAAAGCAACCAAGTGAAAGCTCTACTAGAAAGGGTCTTATTCTCATTAGTAAGAGCTGGCCTCATGGCCTGGTCACCTCTGCAAGGTCCCTCCTCTGAATACTGTCACTTGATAGTACCTGAATTTTGAAAAAAATCTGAACAATAGCAAAAGCACAACAAGTATCTAGAGATATTTTCTGCTAAACTGACATCCAGTTTTGTTGAGCTGTGAGGTTCTTTTTGTTCATATAGTATTTAAACCTTTTTCTCCCTAATTCTTAATGTAATAGGCTACCTGTTCCCCATTTTCTCACATTTGTATCAAGCACACTCTCATTCCTATTACATGGAAAACAGTGCATGTGCAATTTTGTCTACTTGAAGAGTGTTTAATGTTTTGTGAAGGATTGTTGGTCTGCTGATCTAGCTCAGTTGACTCCTTTATTCATTTGATTATAAGTTTGGTATATTTAATAAGGCCAAGATTATTAAGTTGGTTTCCATAAAAACCAGTTAGATTTTTTCTACCTGCTTTGGTGCTAGCCTCAGGTGATTTTTTGGTTACAAGTGCTCTGTAGGTTGTAGGGAGGCAAGAAAGTGAGGTTAGAGTAGCAATCCACCCATTATACTAATACTACTATTGCTACTACTACTATTATTATTATTATTATTGTTATTTGTTTTTTTTGAGAGAATGCCTTGCTACATATTCTAGGCAGGCCTTGAACTTGCAGTGATCCTGCTTCAGCCTCCTGAGTCCTGAGATTACAGACATGTGCCACCATGCTCAACTCACCACTCACTATTAATGGATGATAATTAAGTTAACAGGTATTGCGATCTTTGTTGTTGGTTATTTTGAGACAGGATCTCACTATGTAGTCCAGGCTAGCCTTAAACTCACTACATAGCCCAGGCTGGCCTTGAACTCTTGGCAATCTTCCTGCATCAGCCACCCTGGTGTTGGGATCTCAGGCATGCACCACCATGCCCAGCTAACAGCTGTTGTTTATTGAGTACAGTTCAGTGCCCTGTACCAGGTAGCAGTATCCCTGTGTTGTAGATTAGGAAACTAAAGAGTGGAGAATGTAAATAAGAAGCTAAGATTAAAAAACAAAAGTTGAAAATTTGCTCTTTTTGTCTCTAAAGCCCTCTACCACATGCCTTGTATTGAAAGACCAACTTGTTTTCAAAGAAGTGTGTGGCGCAGTCCTGCCCTTGAGGAGCTTGCAGTTTTCTGAGGTTAAGCATATTAACCAGTAACTGCAATGTGATGATAAGTAACATAATGAAAGTATGGTTATTATTTAGAAGCTGGGCTTTGTGGCGCATGCCTGTAATCCCAGCTCTCTGGGGAGACTGAGTCAAGAGGGTTGCAAGTTTAACACCAGCCTGGGCAAGTAAGTGGTTTAGTAAGACCTTATCTCAAAATGAAAAGCAAAAAGGGCTGGGGATGCAGCTCAGTGTGAAGGCCCTAGGTTCAATCCCCACTACTGCCAACAACAACAAAAAGTATGGTTATAATTTAGAGTTGTGTTATAGACAGCAAAGTTAGCTTTTCCTTGGTTTTCATTCCTTCATTCAGGTATTTCCTAGGTTCCAATTAATGACTTGTAGTGATTTGAGATACTTGAGGCATGTCAATGAATGAAACTCTGTCAGTCTTCTATTATACTGGAAGCCAGATGCTAAAAAATTAGATGTCAGGTAGTGATTTATATAGTATTCTGAGGCAAGAAAGGCTATGGCAAAAGTACAGCAGGATAAATGGGATTAGGAATGTTAGGGCAACATAGCAACAAAAGTTGCACTTGTGCTTTTTCAGGGGTAATGGACTTTCACATTGAGCTACATTCCCAGCCCTTTTTTATTTTTTATTTTGAGACAGACTCTCGCTTAGTCCCTGAATTCCAGGCTGAGCTCAAAGTTGAGAGCCTCTTAGCCCCCTGGAGTGCTAAGATTGCAGTCATGTGCCACTACTGGGTGCACTTTTTTTTCTCTTTTGTTTTTTTGGGTGTTTTTTTGACACAGGGTCTTGTTATGGAGTTCAGGCTGGCCTTGAACTCATGGTGATCCTTCTGCCTCAGCCTCACGAGTGCTGAGGATATAGGTGGTGCCATCATGTTCCACACAAAGTTGAGTTTTATATTTAAAAATGTTTGTGATATTTATATATTTCCAATTGAGTACTTAGATATTATAAAAGGATATAGAAATCTCTTATAATTCCTCCATCCTCTATAAACATTTGGTTGTCTTTAATGAAGTTGCTTTCAGTATTAAAATATTTTTATTGTGTAACTTAAACACAGTAAAGTGCATAGATCTTAAGTATATGGCTTACTATATTTTTATGCATGTATATATGCATATAATAATCACCCAGATCAAGTCTAGTTTTTATTGTGTGTAGGTATATGTATATTTGATATGTAAAGTGCAAAATTTTGTTTTGACTTTTTTCACTTGATTTCTATCACGAGTGTTTCTCAGTTTTATCACTGTATGTCTTCTCAGATTTTACTGATTATAGTTAGGAGTTATTTAATTACAAGGAACAGAAACCTACTCAGCCTGATGGGGGTCTTTGTCACATCGTGACATGTTCTATATTTACAGATAATTTCTTTAAAGAATATCTTACATCAATACAAAGATCTTTCTGCTGTATATTTGAATTAGTTTTTAAAGAATTCATGTGCATTAATTTTTATAGACTTATAGGAGTCATTCTGTAGCATTAGTTGCTAAAGATGGACTTCGTTGAGTCTAAGGAATGCACATTCTAAATTTTAATAGATATTACCGGATTATTTTCTTCAAAATTTAGCATTTAAGACTCCTACCAACAGTATTGGAGAATCTATACCTCTAATAAAATATTACTGCTTTTCTAAAACATCCTAACCTTTTAGGAAGATATATCTTGTTTTATATGTCATCACTTTTATTGCCATTCTTGATTTTTAACCAGGGATGGAACTCATGACCTCTCAGTTGCCAGGCAGGTGCTTAAGCCACTGAGCTAAATCCCTAGCAATATATATATCTTGTTTTAATCTGTGTTTAATTATTTGTTGTTTTTTTTTTGTGTTTAATTATTTGTGAGGATGAGCATCTTTTCATGTATTTCATATATCTTTGTATATTTCTTCTATGAGTTTCCTGCCAGGACTTTTGTTCATATTTCTATTGTGGTGCTTTATATTTTTCTGAATGATTTATGGAAACTCTTTGTTAGGAATATTTTGTCATATGTGTTTCAAATATATTTCTGCATATTAAAAACAGCTGACCAGGAAAGAAAAATTTCAAAAACAGTGAAAAAATATGTACACACATAATAAATATAAAATATATTATAAAATTAGGATCATCAAATTGGGTGTTGAGGAGCATGCCTGTAATTCCAGCAATTTGGGAGACTGAGGCAGGAGGATTGCAAGTTCAATCCTAGCCTGACAACTTAATAACTTAGTGACACTTTGTCTGAAAAAAAAAATAAAAAGAGACAGCCCAGTGTGAAGGCCCTGTGTTTAATCCCCAGTACGGGAAGAGAGGATTGATATGATTTTGTTTTCCTTTATTTTTTTTTTGAGATAGGATCTTGTGGAGTTGCCCAAGCTAGTCTGGAGCTCACCTAGCTCTTCTTTTTCAATGTTCTCTTTCATATTATTAAATGTATATTGAATACCTTCTCATACCATTAAGTATTCTTCATAAACGTAATTTTTGGTTTTTGGCATACTTTAAAATTATAATTTTACAACAAACATACTTTATACAAATCTTTATGTCTGATTGTTGCTTTGGTATAAATATGACATTAAGCCAAATTACATAAACCTTTAAACCTAGTTCATGTATAATGATATATATATATATAATACATAAATATATATAAATATATATTATTCTATTTTATTTTATTTTTGTGATGCTATAGAGCAAACCTAGGGCTTTGTGCATGGTAAGCAGGTATTCTGCTGCTGAAGTGTATCCCTATCTCTATAAAGTTCTTATTGAAATCAGTGTTCAGTTTACCCTTTCCCTGTCTTGCTATAATTTATTTATATACACATTCATGAATGGACATTTGGATTGTTTCTACTTTTGGCTATTGTAAATTAAGCTGCTGCAAACATTTACGTATATATTTTTGTTTGAACACTTGTGTGGGTATGCATTAAGGAGTGGGACTGATGGATCAAATGTTAACTCTTTAGCCTTTTAAAAAAAAGTGTTCTTGTTGTGTTGGTATGTTTTAGATATAGTGATAACATACATCTTAGGGAATTTATACTTGTATGTGATATATCTTGCTGCTTCTTTTTTTCCCACTCCTCTCCCCTCCTTTCAGCCCCTTTTCCCCTTCTATTTACAAAAGCTTTGTTTCCATTTTTTATGTATGTATGTACGTATGTATGTATTCATAACCTCATGCTTGCCAGGCAGGCACTGTGCCACTGAGCTATATCCCCCGCCCATATAACTTGATTCTTTCTTCCCCATGTCCGTATCCTCCCTTTAGCCTCTCTTCTCCTCCTTTACAAAAGCTTTGTTTCCATTTTTTTGCTTTCCGATACCTTTCTTTTCCCTTCCCCCTACCTAGTTTCCCTTCCCATTTAAACATTTTCTTCCTGTTTCCCAATATCTGTTATATATTTTGATACTTATTTACCCTTTTGGTTTTAAGTGTGGTCTCAAGGTGCATCTATTTATCTAGAAATGTCTAAAATGTATCCTTCTTTGTGGCAGAGCAGTACTCTATTGTATAAAAAACAAAACACACTGTCTTTATCCATTCATCAGTTGACAGGCATTTGAGCTGTTTCTAAAATTTAGCTATTACGAACTGTGCTGCTATGAATGTAGGTGTTGCATATATGACTGTGGTATGATGCTTTTCATTCTTTTGGGAAGATACCAAGAAAGGGAATAGCTGGGTCGAATGGAACCTCCAGTTCTAATTTTTTTAGGAATCTCCACACTGATTCCCACAGTGGTTACACCAGTCCACACTCTCACCAACAGTGGAGAAGGGTTCCTTTCTGCCCACAGTCCCGCCAGCATTTGTTCTTGACTGTTCTTGATAATATTGCCATTCTTTCTGGGGTGAGGGGGAATCTCAGCATTGTTTTAATTTGTACTTTTTGAATGACCAATGATGTTGAACATTTTTTCATGTGTTTATTTGCTGTTTGTACTTTTTCATTTGAGAAATATCTGTTCATTTCAGATACCTGTTTTTGGATTGGGTCTTTAAACTTGGGGAGATCTGATTGTTTTAAGTTTTTAATATTTTGTAGACAGTGATCTTTGAGGAACAGCTGGCAAAAATTTTTTTTCTGCTCTGTTGGTTGTCTCTTCACTCTGTTGGTGGTTTCTTTTGCTGTGCAAAAACTTATTAGTAACACGAGATCCCAGTTGTTGATTCTTAGTGATATTTTCTACACGATTGGGGTTTTGTTCATAGTCTTGCCTACACCAATGTCCTCAAGAGTTCTATCTATTCTATCTTCCAGGAGATTTAGTGTTTCTGTTTTAATATTTAGATATTTGATCCATTTTGCTTTTAGTTTAGTGCATTGAAAAATAGGAGTCTAGTTTTAATCTTTGGCTTGTGGGAAACCAGTATTTCTAGTACCATTTATATCTTTCTTTCAATGGAGATGTTTGGCTCCTTTGTCAAAGATAAAGTAGCTGAGTATGTCTGGAGTTAGTTTTGCATCCTCTAATATGGTGCATTAATCTTCTAGTCTGTTTTTTTTTTTTTTTTTTTTTTTTTTTTTTTTTTTTTTTTTTTTTTTTTTTTTTTTTTTTTTTTTTTTTTTTTTTTTTTTTTTTTTTTTTGCCAGTACCATACTGGAGTTCTCTTCTCTCTTCTCTTCTCTTTCTCTTTCTCTTTCTCTTTCTCTTTCTCTTTCTCTTTCTCTTTCTCTTTCCCTCCCTCCCTCCCTTCCTCCCTCTCTCTCTTTCTCTCTCTTTTTCATTCTTGTCTTCTTGAGGCAGGGTCTCACTATGCAGTTTAGGCTGGTCTTAGGCTCACTTTATACCCCAGGCTGGCGTCGAACTCATAGTGATTCTCTTTCTTCAGCCTCCCAAGTGCTGGGATTACAGACATGTGCTACCATGCCCAGTGGTACCATGCTGTCTTTCTCACAGTAGCTTTGTAGTATAATTTCAAGTAAGGGATTATGATGCTCCCTGCCTTTCCTTTGTTGCCCAAAATTACTTTTGCTATTCTAGGTCTCTTCCAGTTCCAAATGAATTTTAGGATTGTTTTCCCTAATTCTGGGAGATACGCTATTGATATTTTGATTGGGATTGTGTTAAATCGGTATAACAATTTTGGAGGTGTGACCATTTTTACTATATTGGTTCTTCCTACCTAAGAACAAAGGATATCTTTCCATTTTCTTTTCACTTTTTTTTCTTCTTTGGTTTTTTTTTTTTTTTTGAGACAGTCTCACTGTGCAGTTCAGGCTACCACCACTCTTGAACTCATTATGTAGCCCAGACTGGCTTGAACTTGCAGCAGTCCTCCTGCTTCACCCTCCCAAGTGCTGGGATTACAAGTGTGTGCTACCATGCCCAGCTCCATCTTTGCATTTCTGATATCCTCTTCAGTCTGCTGTTTCAGAGGACTATAGTTTTCAGTGTAAAGGTACTTCCTTTATTAGATTGATTCCTAGGTGTTTCATTCTTTTTGGATGCTATTGTAAAAGGTGTTGTTTCCTTGATTTCTCTCTTTGTGAGTTTTTGTACAATAATGCTGTTTATTTTTTAGTATTGACTACTGAATTGGGTTATTTAATCTAGAAGTCTTTTGGTGGTTTCTGAGGTCTTCTGTGTAGAGTATCATGTCATTTGCAAATAATGATAACTTAACTTCTTCCTTTCCTATCTCTTTCTTTCTTTTTCTTGTCTCATTGCTCTGGCTAATGTTTCCAGAACTGTATTGAATAAGAATGGTGACAGTGGGCATCTTTGTCTTGTTGCTGATTTTAGAGTGGAAGCTTTCAGTTTTTGTCCATTTAGCATGATGTGGATGGTTTCTCATAGATAACTTTTATCAGATTGAGATAAAGACCATCTATTCCAATTTTATGTGTTTTTTTTCATGAATGGGTGTTGGACTTTGTCAGATGCTCTTTCTGCCTCTATTAATATGACCATATGCTTTTGTCCTTGACTCTGTGAATATGGTATATTACATTTATTGATTTACATATGTTGAACCATCCCTGCATCCCTGGGATGAGTCCTGCTTGGTCATGGTGTGTAATCTTCTTGATGATCTGTTGCATTCTGTTTTGCAGAATCTTATTGATGTTTTTTGCATCTGTGTTCTTTAGGGAGATTGGCTTGTGGTTCTCTTTTTTTGGTTGGATCCTTCTCTGGTTTTGGTGTCAGGGTAATACTTCCCTGAAAGAATTTGGGAGTATGCTTCCTTTTCAGTTTCATTAAGCCTTTGGGGTATAGGGGCATTAAATGTTCTCTAAATTTCCTGCAGAATTCAGCAGTGAATCTGTTAGAACCTGGGCTTTTCTTTGTTGGTAGGTTTTCTATTATATCTTCAACTTCATGGACTGACATTGGGTTATTTAGGATTTTATATCTTCTTGATTCCGTTTTGGTAATTCCTATGTATGTAGGAATCTGTCCATTTCTTCTGTGTTTTCCACCTTGTTTGAGCACAGGTTCTTGAAGTAGGCATTGATGATCTTCTTGATTTCTACAGGATCTGTTATGATTTCACCCTTTTCAATGCTAGTTGCATGGATTTGTGTATTTTCTTTCCTTTTTTTTGATAAGGTTGTCTAGGTTGTAAGGTTTTGATAAGGTTGCCAGGCAGGTACTTGGCATTATCATTTAATTGTAGAAACTGTTTAATTTGGTTTTTTTTGGTATTGGGTGTCAAACTTACAACCTTGCACTTACCAGGCAAGCACTTGAGCCACTGAACTAAATTCCCTGGCCTTGAAGCTCTCGTAAGTTCTTCATTAATTTCATCTGAGATGATAAAGGAGCTAGTGCAGCTAGGGGTTGTATCTTTCACCTGGGTTTCAAACCTACGTCCCTTTTTTTACTATTTGTGTGACCTTGATCAATCTGCCTTTGTGTTTCAGTCTCTTAATCTTTAAACTAGAGACAGAATCTGTCCCATAAGAGTTGCAAAGTTTTAACAAGCTGGACACAGAGACACATGTCTGTAATTCTAGTTACTGTGGCAGGAGGATTGCAAATTTGAGGCCAGCCTGAGCAATTTATTGAGACACTGACTCAACAAAATATAAAGGGGGGTTGGAGATGTAGATCAGTGGTAGAGTACCCCCAGGTTCAGTCCTTAATACTCCTCCCAAAGGAAATAAATTAATACACTAAATGTTCATTGATACTAACATTTTAATTTCTATTATTTCTATATAATTTTTTTTTTTTGAGACCAAATCTCACTATATAATTCAGGCTGGCCTTGAACGCACTATGTAGCCCAGGCTGACCTTGATTCACAGTAATCCTCCTACCTCAGCCTCCCAAGTGCTGGGATTACAGGCATGTGCCATCATACCTGGCTGACTTCTATGTAATTTTGACTTTGATGGGAAGTAGTAATAGGGTAATGCTAGTATACACACCTCATTTGGGCTTGCTAGCAATAACATAAAGGAAGTTCTATTCTCATTTTATAGATAAGGTAACTGATATACACTACAGTTACGTAATAGCTAGTATGAAGAAAGACTAGGAGTTACATTCAGATCTGTGAGAATACAGAGTTTTTCTCTTTTAATTAAAAAGCTATTGCTGGCTATGGTGGTGCACACCTGTAATACCAGCACTCGGGGGCTGATGGACGAGGATAGCCATGAGTTTGAGGCCAGCCGGGCCACATAGCAAGTTCAAGACCAGCCTGAACTACATAGCAAGACCCTGTCTCAAAAAAACCCCAGAAACCTAAATTAAAAGCTACTGAATCAGGAGACTGAGGCAGGAGGATTGCTGCAATTTTGAGTCTAGGCTGGGCTACAAAGTGGGCCCAAGGTCAGCCTGAACTGTCTAGCAAGATCTTGTCTCAAAAACCAAAGACCAAAAAAAAGCTATTGAAATAAATATACATAAAGTGTGCATCTAAAAGTGTACACTGTGGCAGCATTTTTATAAGCTGTGTATACTTATGTTGACTGCACTCCAAAATCATTCTTTGCCTTTCCACTCACCAGATGTAACCACTAGTCTGATTTTTAACAGCATTGTTTTGTCTGTGTATTTTATGACTATAATCACATACTGGGTGCTCTTTTGTGTATGGATTCTTTTGCACCATTATGTTTGAGAGAATCATTCACCTTGTATGTAGTTTTAAATCTTTCATTCTCATTGCTGTATAGTTTTTCTTTCTTTGTTTTCCTCTTTTGTTTTTTGAGACAGGGTCTCGTTATGCAGTCCAATGTGGCCTTGAACTCACTAAGTAGCCCATGCTGGCCCTGAACTCATGGCTATCCTCCAGCTTCCCAAGTGCTGGGATTACAGACATACACTCCCACCCCTGACTGTTGTCTATAGTTTTTCACTTTACCACAGTTTATATATCAGTTCTGCAATTTAAAAGGATATGAATAGTTTCAGCATCTTGAATATTACAGTATTGATATGTTACGAACATTTACATTAGTGCATTTTTTATGAACATGGTTTTTGCTCTGTTGGGAATATATTTAGGATGGAATTGCTGGGTCATAGGTGTCAATACATTCAGTGTTAGCAGATGCCATATGATTTTCCATATAGGCTGTGCCAGTTTACAGTCCTCCCTGCAGTGCATCAGAGCGTAGGTTGCTCCCTGTCTTTACTAATCCTTGGCATTTTCCTTTCTTTTCCTTTTACCCATTACAGTAGTTATGCAGTGGTGTTGCATGATTTGAATTTGCAAGTTCTAGATGACTAATGCAGTTGCGCACCTCTCAAGGTTATCAGATATTTGTGCGTAGCCCTTGTTTTTGAAGTATTTAGGGTTTTTTTTTTGCTATTTTTTTCTTAGTGATTTAACTATATTCTTTCTGTTCTAGACTTGTTACATGTATTGCAGATACATTCTTGTATTCTTTATTTTCTCTTTTTGTTTCCTCAGTGGTGGCTTTCAAGGAACAAAAGTTTTAAATTGTACTATTAATTTCTTTCTTTATGGTGCATTTTGTATCTTTGTTATTGGTGAGTTATAAAAATGTTTTGTGTTTTCTAATGAGTTTTTTACTCTTCACATTTAGATAGGCAATTTTAGAGCTAATTGTTTTAAATGTTAACACTTATAACACTACTACTGACTTTAAAAAAAGTATCTCAATGCTTTTTGAAGGACTATTTTTCTGTATTCTATGGAGCAATGAAAAAGCATTTCCTTTGCTCACAGCTGGACTTAGAGTACAAGAAGTCTTTGATATGACCAATATAGTGCATTTAATGCACATTTTGTTAAACAAATGCTAGTCTTTGTGCTTTGATACAGTACCAATTTGTAAAATTTTAGTGGTTAGAAAATACTGTAAAAGAAGAGTTTATTACTATAAAAGGTCTTACGGATAAAGGAAACTTTCTCTTCTGTCATTGAAATTAAATTAATAAGAAGCATTCAAATTCTCTTTTCATTCTTTTTGCTTTTTATGGTGCTTGAGATTGAATTTAAGGCCTTACACATGCTAGTTAAGTGCCCCATCACTGAACTTCATCCCCATCACTTTTTAAAATGTATTTTTTGTTTGTTTTAGTTTTTGAAACAGGATCTTCCTGTGTAGTTCAGGCTGGCTTTAAATTCACTGTGTAGCCTAGGCTGGCCTTGAGCCCATAGTGATCCACTCTTCTCAGGCTCTTGAATGCTGGGATTATAGGAGTACACCACCATGCCTGACCAAATTGTATTTTTTAGATAAGGTCCTGCTAAATTGCCCAGGCTGACCTTGAACTTTTTGATCCTTCTGTTTCAGACTCTAGTAGCTGGGAGGACAGGCTTGGGTAACCTTGCCTGGGGCATCCAGATTTTTAAACCTCTTTGTGTGCTATGGGAAGGAGAGGATGCAGGGTGAGAGACTTGTCAGTATTTGATAACTGCTGTGCCATTTACTTTGGAATATACGCTGTGAATCCAGTATATGTTGCCATTTCATGCAGTAGACTTCCTTTTTGCGAAATAACTATGTTTTTTTTTTCAGGGACTAAAGATCTAGAAATGACCCTTGTATATGTGGCAGTCCACGTGGGAGGAAAGGATGTAATATTTGTGGAGTATCTTGTGCTCCATACAAATATGTTCCATATGCTTTACATATGTTAACTCACTCAGTCCCCTCAATAGGTTTGATGATGTTAACTTACTCAGTCTCCTCAATAGGTTTGATAAAATATCTCCACAATTCAGATGAGGAAACACATTTGTAGAAGAAACTATTTTTAAATGTTTCTATATATGATACTTTTGACACCAAATATGTGTGTGGTTTCCCTCTGCCACATTTGCCAGTTCTCCAGATTGCTGGGCATCAGTTAAGTGTCTACAATTACATTCAGTTCTGACACTCATGACCTAGAGTTCATGCAGCCTCCACAGGTTAGGGGCTCAATCCTAGAAAACTTCCCTCCACTTTATGTGCTAATCAAAAGACCCAGGTTACTATCTATACTTCTGTCCAACCAGCTGTATATAACCAGGGTTCCCACAGCTCCTTCTTCAGGTTCAGTAGTTTGCTACAATGGCTCACAGAAATGCTTTACTATTACCCATTTAGTTTCTAGTACTGGGGGAAAAAGTTAAAGTGGAATCCCTTGCTTTCTTCCTACCAAGTGTGGGCCCCACAGAATGGTCAGAAAGGCTATGTTACAGTTTTTATAAAACACTTTCTCCATAAGACTCATTGTGTTGAAGGCATGGTTGCTAGTGTGCTTTTGGGAAGCACTTAGATTGAGAGAAGACCCTGACTTAATCCATGGATTAATCCATTGATGATGTCATAATTTGATGGCATTATAAGGGTGATGGAAACAGGAGGGGGTCTAGTTTAAGGGATTGGGTCATGGAGGCTTGACCATAGGGATTATATCCCATCCCCACCCCCCTTTTCTGTAGCATTCTGTGCTGCCATGAGATGAGCAGCTTTGCCTCACCACACCTTTCTGCCATGACTTCTGTCTCACCATAACCCTGAAAGCTTTGGAGCCAGCTGCTCATAGACTAACACCTCTGAAATCTTGACCTACAGTAAACCTTTTTTTTTTTTTTGTAACTGGAATTGAACTCATGATCTCGCTCTTGCCAGGCAGGCACTGTGCCTGCTGAGCTGTATCCTTGGCCCCCTTTTCTCCTTTAAATTGTTTATGTTAGGTATTTTGTCATTGCAACAGAAAGCTGACTTATACAGGCAACTCTGCTGTCAATGAGGTGGTGACTGAGAATATGCCATGAATGTTCCCACATGCATTCATATGTGGGCCCCCTGGGCACTCGAGATCCTAGAAATTTGACAAAAAGGACAAGGGTACTCCAGACTGTACACTGATGTCCAGCTCAACAGAGCAGTCTGGGCCAAAGGAGTAGGGAATGCCCTATGTGTGTGTGTAGCTGTCCAGAAAACAAGAGGTTAAGTATTCCTCAAACAAGCAATATACTTTGGTTACCTATGTACCCGATTACACTTGCCGAAATCTATCAGCGGGGCTAAGAACTAATTGTCAAATAAAGTTACAAAATTTCAAGGAAAAAAAAAGACTATTGTGTGGGGGCTTAGAAAACTTATTAGAGCCAATATGGCCCACTAAGAATATGTGAGGTCCGACTAACCACATTTTCTTCATTTAGATGAGTACTCTGGTAAAACTGGGGAATATTTTTAGCATCCAGTTTTTAATGGATTTTTTATGGAAATAATTAGGGTATACTTGGGATAAGACTTGAAGGTGATGCAGAAGTAGAGGTGTAGGAAAGAGATGTGCTAGTAACACTTATTTAAAAAAAAAAAGTAGGAATTTAGGCTCAAGGTGGAGGTAAAGCACTGCTACGGGCGGGCCTTGGAGAGTCCTGCCAGCGGAGAACGCAGTCTCGTCACCCCACCCCCCCGCCTTCCCTCCTGCCTTTCTGCCTGCCTCCCGCGCCACCCGCCAAGTGAGCGCAGACAGAGCGTACGGGGCTGGGGGCGGGGGGCGCCCGGCAACTGCCTTGCGCAGGCGCAGTGAGCGCGCAGGGCGGGCCCGAGGGAGCGGGTTGTGGTTCCGGTTCCGGTGCCCACACACGTGAAGTGAAGGTCGGCGAGTTGTTTCGGTGTCCGGCTCGGCGAGGGTCTAGACAAGCGTGGTCGCCAAGCGTGGTCGCTCTGGGATGGATTCCTCCTCTTCGTCTTCCGCGGCGGGCTTGGGCGCAGTGGACCCTCAGCTGCAGCATTTCATCGAGGTGGAGACTCAGAAGCAGCGCTTCCAGCAGCTGGTGCACCAGATGACTGAACTTTGTTGGGAGAAGTGCATGGACAAGCCGGGGCCAAAGTTGGACAGTCGGGCCGAGGCCTGTTTCGTGAACTGCGTTGAGCGCTTCATCGATACAAGCCAATTCATCCTGAACCGACTGGAGCAGACCCAGAAGTCCAAGCCAGTCTTCTCAGAAAGCCTTTCTGACTGAGCTCAGCATCACCTCTCTGGAACAGGAAGGTAGTTCAAGAGAAGAAGAGCTGTTGAAGGGATGAAGAAATGGCTATGGGGGGACTGAGTCCCACTTTTTGTCATTCTTAGGACATCTTGTCGTGAGAATAAACAAAGACCAGATTTTTTGTGTGGGGTTTGAGGGTTATATGTGTATTCACTTTTTTCCCCCCTTCGAATCTTGTGAAAATAATTGACAGATGAATGAGAAATTATTAGTTGTGTATTATTGTATGTGGCACTAAGCGTTTCTCAAGGCACCCTTTACTTCCTGTAGTTTTGATAGCAGCACTTTGTTCTATAATTTTTTCCCGTTCTATACTTTGATAGTGGTACCACGTAGATAAAATCTAATTGCGTGAATTCGTTTCAGATTTTTGTGGCTATCAGAAAGGACAGCAGCAAGAGAACAGTTTGGCACTTAACTGAGCATTTTATTGTGTCAGTGCTGAGAAAAATCAATGGAATATTCATACAGCGTATTTTAGTATTCTAGGCTATCTCCCTCTCCTATACTCTGGTTCATTTAAATACTTATATTAAAGTACAGTCTCAAGATAGACTGGACAGTCTGAAAGTCGATTATGTTATAAAGAACTAGCCAGTGAACATAATTCTCATTACTACATGACCACAGGAATAAGTTAACTTACCCTGTATATCAGGGTTCAAAAATACTCAAAGGTGTGTCTAATGAAATTTGACGATTTAGGCCAAAGACTAAGCAGTTTTAGGTAGAAGTGTGTATTGGATGTTAATCAAAAGATTAGGTTGGCTTTTGATCACTGAAATAAATTCTATAAGATTTTTAAAAAGACGATTTTTAGTTGGCTGCAAGTTTAGTTTATGCAAAGTGGTTTAGTTGAGGCGTTAGATGGACCTGTTTTAAATAGTGTTAGACTACATGTAGGGTAGAATTCAGATTTATAAACAAGGGCTGTGAAGGAACTGAAAGTCATGCTGTGTGAACTACATTCAAAGGACCTGACTTGTTTTATGACCGGCAAATGATTTTGA
The DNA here is from genome assembly GCA_004027295.1 of Dolichotis patagonum. Lineage (NCBI taxonomy): Eukaryota > Metazoa > Chordata > Mammalia > Rodentia > Caviidae > Dolichotis > Dolichotis patagonum. The sequence continues at coordinate 90,482 of PVJX010003002.1, read as the reverse complement.
AAATAGCTCCTACTGAAGAGTCCCCAAAGAATTTAGGAATGAGGAAACGGCAGTATTGTTGGAATACAGTGGGTTTTGATAGAGCTTGCTGGATAAATGCATATTACCTAGTCAGGCAGAGAAGAATGTCTCCCAAAAAATGAAGGCATGAAAAAGAATGCCCTATTTGGGGAAATGCAGAAAGGGAGAGAGAAGAAACTAGATGTTGACAGATGCTTTATAGGCTGGTGGAAATGCTGGAGCCAGAAAGAAGTGCCGTTTTTTTCTCAGTACCAGGGTTCAAACTTGGTTGAACTATAACAGCTACATTGCCAACCTTTTTTAAAAAAACACTTGACAAGTTGTCTTGGTGGGATTTCAATTTGTAATCCTCTCAGCCACCTTGATTGCTGGCAGTATAGGAGTATACCATCAAGTCTAGCCATTTGTGTTAAACCAGGCCAGGACTCAAGCTTTTGCATTTCCTTTTTAGAGTTCTCTCCTTCCCTTCTTCCTTTTTTTTTTTTTTTTTTTAATGTGATGGGGTAGTGTTTGCAGACAGGGTCTCACCAGGTAATTTGGGCTGGCCTTGAACTTGTAGTGATCCTCTTGTATGAGCCTCCTGAGTGCTGGGATTATAGCAGTGTACCACCACACCCAGCACCTTCCCTTCTTTGAAGTATGTTTAGGTTTATGAAAGTGTCCTAAAATAATCACAGGAAGCTGGGCATGGTAGCGCATGCCTGTAATCCCAGCACTTTTGGGAGGCTGAGGCAGGAGGATCATTGAAAGTTTGAGACCAGCCTGGACTACAAAGTGAGCTCAAGGCCAGTCTGAATTGGTAATGAGACCCTGTCTCAAAAATACAAAACAAACAAACAAAAAAAGCAACAACAAAAAACCACACACACAGGAATCATACAGGACTATCTTTTGTATTTCTTGTGTGTGTTTGTACACATCCATGAGTGCAACCAGGGGTGGAACCTACGACCTTGTACATGCCAGGCAAGTGCTCTACCACTAGGCTACATTCCCTGCCCCTTTTTTATTTTTTTATTTTGAGACAGGATCTTGCTAAGATCTGCAGACTGCCTCAAATTTACATTCTTCCTACCTCAGTGTCTGGGATAGCAGGCATGTGCCACTATATCTGTCTAGCTTTGTCCCCCTCTATCTCTTTCTCTCTCTTAGCTGTACTGAGGATTAAACCCATGTACTGACATGCATCTCCAGCCTTTTAAAATTATGTACTGTCAAGCATCTAAAATTTTTTATTTTGAAATAAGGTCATACTAAAAATGCCCAAACTGGACTTGAATTTGGCAATCCTCCTGCCTCAGCCTCCCAAAGTGCTGGTTTTATAGGCATGAGGCACCACACTGGGCTTCATCTGACTTATCTTTTGCATTCTTTTTTTTCTTCCTTTTCTTTGTTTGAGACAGGTCTTGCTATATAGTTTAGGCTGGCCTTGAATGCACCATGTAGCCCAGGCTGGCCTGGAACTCAAAGCAATCCTGCCTCAGTCCCCTGAATACTGGAATTACAGGCATATGCTACCATGCCCATTGTCTTACTTTCTTTTACCAGGAAATCTGTAACCTACAAGTAGTAATTTGAAGGGCATTAACATTCTCTATTATTAGTGCCAGATATTCTAGTTACAATCAGCTTTTTATTTTTTAGGTCATTCTACAGTCAGTTTTTTCTACTTTACCTTGCTGTTTGCTTCAGAGAGGGTTCTTTGCCTGTTCTAAGGGTAGATGCTAGGGTGATCAGTTGCAGCTATAATGACCCAGGAGTTAATAGCTGTGTCAAGTTAAAGGTGTATTTATGTTTATCAAAACTGTAGGGTAAATGTGTGTGTAACTGATATAGCTGTAGCTTACTGCTTCCCTGCAGACAAAGCTCAATTTCAGCATGGGAAGAAAGCTCCTTAAGTTAGGCTGTAACCAGGGTTCGTATCCAGCCTGTAGGCTCTGTATTCATGGCTAGCATTTGTTTGGATTGGTTGGTGCTCAACCCTGGACAGGATTAAGTATTTTGAAAATCATGTCTGACTTTATTCATCTCTCTTTTCTGATCTATGCTAGATTTGAAATTTCTCTTGTCTATGCAGAAAAGTTGCCTTTTTCCCCCTGCCTCATGCTATAATCTGAACTTTAATGTAACATTTTCACATACATTTCAAAATAACTTTTTCAAATATTAAAAATAATACCACTGTAAGTGCTGCTTTTATTGGCCTGTAGTTGTGAGTCATCGGTGTTAGAATGTTCACTAAACTTCAGTCTCACTCTGTAATTCAGACTGACCTTGAACTCACTATGTAGCCCATTGTAGCCTTGAACTCAGCTATTTTCCTGCTTCAGCCTCTTGAATGCTGGGATTACAGTCATGCACCACCATGCCTGACTGTATAGATTTTTTAGCTCAGAAGTTGGATCATACTTAATATTTTTAGTTAGCTGGGCATGAAAGTATATGAATCTCAGCATTTTGAGAGGCTGAGGCAAGAGGATCACAAGTCTGAATTTGGGCAACTTAGAGACAGTAAAAAAAAACTCTCAAAAATAAAGGACTAGAGATGTAGCTCTGTGCCAAGGCCTGGGTTTAATTCCCAGTACTACAAACAAAACAAAACACCTTTTCCTATGTTACGGCTTTAATGATTAGAATGTGTTCTGTTGTCTCCTTGTGCCAAACTATCCTCTTGTCATTAGACATTCTCTTAGCTTTTTTTTTCTTGCAGTTTTAAGCTCTTTTATGGAAAAATTGCTCCTTCCCCATCCCACCATGTCTTTTGGGTGGCAGTTATGTGTGCCTCGCAGATGAAAGGGTATGGCTATTTCTTTTTTCAGCTTTTAAAATATTGCAGATTGGTGATTTTCTTTCAAAGGGATCATTTTAGTGGTTAGGACCAGTTCAATATTAAATCCCCTGAATTTTATGCTGAAATTTTAAGGTATGTCAATAAAAATTTTTTTTTTTGTTCTGTTGAAATAACTGAACTTTTACTGGAAACAAGTAGAAGAAGTGAAGTGGATTAAATATAAATCTTAACTGTAGCAAAGTCACAGTTTAGACTCATATTTAGCTCTATTATGGAGCATACAATACTAGATAGAACTACCATGTATTGTCAGTGATTAGGGAAAATATGTAGGAATGGTGGCATTTGAACAAGGCCTTCAGGATTAGGAATGTCAGTGGGACTAGGGAGATCAGTGAGCAGGGAACTGTGGAGCATATTTTGGCAATTTTGAGGCATCTTGTTTGGGTAGAAGTGTGCTATTTATAGGGGGTATCAATTGGAAGAGTTAATTATACCAAATAGATCAGCAGGTAAAAATGACAGTGGGGGAAGTCAGGCGCGATGGTGTATACCCATTGATGGATTCTGCCAGTCTGGGGCTCAGCTATCACTAAAGGACATCTATGCAACTTGGCACTGGCCTTGAGAAGCAGCTTACCTCTCCAAAAGTAACCTCTGTGTACTCCTTTTAGTTCCAGAAATAAACCTACTACTCCATTTTCATGAGTGTGCCCAGCCCTCTCCAATCCCAAAACTCCACAACCATCCAAAGCACTCCACCCCTAGCCAACCTCCATAAAGACCATTCCCCAGCTCCCCCTTTTTGAGGGATCTTGCACTCTTCTGCAGCCCTTTTGTGCCCACAATAAAGGCTTTTATCCCCCACCCACCCCATTTCCCCGACAACTGCACCACAAAAACCTAACACCAGTAATCCCGGTTATTCTGGAGTCTGAGCAGGAGGATCATAATTCTGAGGCCAACCTGGATAGCTGAGTAAGATCTTGCCTTCCCTTCATCCCCACCCCAATAAAAAGGGCAGGGGATGTAGCTCAGTGTAGAATGCTTGCTTAGTATGTGTGAGGTTCAGTCCCCAGTACCACATGTTTGGAGCAGGCAATGTGTAGAGGTATATAGACTTACAGAAGTGCCATATTGACCTTTTGAGGAAGACTTCATTTTCCTTCCTTCCTAGCTTGCTTGCTTACTCTCTCTTTTGTTTTTTGAGACAGGATCTGACTCTGTAATTCAGGCTGGTCTTAAACTCACTATGTAGTCCAGGCTAGCCTTGAACTCCTGGTAATACTCCTACTTTAGCCTCTAGGGTGCTGAGATTATGAGTGCACCACCATACCCGACCTTTTATTTTCTCTCACTCTCACTCTCACTCACTCACTCTGTCTCTCCCCTCTTTTCTTTTCTTTTCTTTTCTTTTCTTTTCTTTTCTTTTCTTGACAAGCTCTCACTATGTAGTTCAGGCTGATCTTGAACTGATTATGTTGTCCTGGCTGACCTTGAACTCAGGGCAGTCTTACTACCTCAGCCTCCCAAGGTGTGTTCCACCATGCCTGGCTCTTCATTTTCTAACACTGTAAAGTAGATATGGTATATGGAAACCTCTGGCAGTGAAGTGTTTGAGGATCAAGTAAGGATCTTTGTTTTCCTCTTTGGAAATGTTAGCAGAATATAGAAAATGTGGACTTTGGGTGCTACTTTCTGCTTCTTTCATGGTTCTTTTGGTCATCGTTATGAGAGCGGTCACCTAGCATAGTGCTGTAAAGGCAGGTGTTAGCTGGTAGGCAGTCTGGCAGTCATCTTAGATCCAGCCAGCTTCAGCTGGCCAACTTGAAGAGGAGCTCAAGGCAACCTGTCCTGGAAGATGCGTAAGTTTTAGAGTGGGATGGCAATGCAGTTTAGCAGGTAGTACAGGATTAGAGCAGGGTCCGGAGCCTCAACCACAATTTAAAAACATTGTTTTATTGTTTTGGTGCTGGGATTTGAGCCCAGGGTCTTCACACTAAGCTGTACTGCCAGTCCTTTTAAATTATTTTTATTTAAAAGTTTTTTTAAATTAAAAAACTTGTGTTTTATTTGTTTGCTTATTTATTTATTGGTTCTAGGGATTGAACCCAGGGCCTTTACACTGAGCTGCATCCTTAGCTCTTTTTATTTTGAAACTTGAGCTCACTAGTCTTTTTTGATGACTTCAGTAGTTTCTAAGAATGTTGGTCAGATGTTTTTATAGACTATCCTTCAACTGGTAAATGTGTGTAATAGTTGGAATTCTGGTTTTTTTGAGGAACATCCTAGATGTAAAGTGCTATTCTCATCATATCAAGGATACATGCAGTGAGTATAATTTATCAGTGTTGATGTTAATCTTGATAAGCTGGTAGTATTTGTGATGCTTTTCTTATGTAAAGCTTGAAATCTTTTATTTCATGGCAGAAGCAGATGCTTCAGGTTCATTCTGTGCTTTTTGCCTCAGTTACAGAACTAGCCTTTTCCACATGTTCCAAGCTTCTCCAGGTTCTGTATTTTGGGGAGTGGGATGAGAATAAGATCTGTGCTAGTTGTGCTCATTGTTACTTGTGATGATGTTGCTTCTGGGTCCCGTGATAGTGTTTTTTGTTGTTGTTTTGTTTTGTTTTTGAGAAGGTCTGTTTATATAATCTAGGCTGACCTTTAACCACAGCGTTCCTGCCTCAGCCTCTGAGTATTGGGGTTGCAGGCATGCACCACCATGTCTGGCCTTCTAGTCTAGATTTTTTTTATATAAATGGAATCATACAATATGTGGTCTTTTTTGTTTCTGGCATCTTTGATTATGTTTTAAAGACTCTGTCATGAACAGTACAGTAATTGTACTTTTCTCTTTTGTGTGACTGAATAGTGTTTTACTGTATAGTCATACAATGTTTTTTTCATCAGATGATGCCTCTTTTAATTTGATTTTATTTTGTCTTTTTGAGACAAGGTTTTGCTATGCAGTTCAGGCTGGCCTTGAACTCACTTTGTAACCCAGGCTGATTTTGAATTTGCAGTAATCCTCCTGCCTCAGCCTCCTGAGTGCTGGGATTACAGGCTTGTGCCACCACCACACCTGGCTTGCCTGTTTTTAAGTAATCTCCATAGGTCTTGTTTTTAGCCCTGATTTTAGCTTTCTTAAGTCCCCTGTCAATAATCACTCATCCATTTATTTTTTAGCAATTAGTTCCCTGCTTTGTCTTGTAGGCAAAGAAATTGAGACACAAAATACAGTAAATTGTTTAAGATCTTACTGTTACTGAGTAGCAACGGTAAGAGCCTATCCCTTGCCTTCTAGACTAGTTGCTGAGTTTTATTTTGGGCTATTGTAAAATTTGGTAGTGAGGAGAATGTGTGGTGCATTGCTCAGATTTTTTCTGTCACTTCATAGACAAGCAAGTGGATTTGCCTAAATCCAGTTTTCTGGAAGTGGTAGCTTTTAGGGAAAAGAGCCCATGTTACATGGATAGCCTTTGAGGACTCTCATTGTGTTTGTAAGAGTGTGTCTATATATAATTTATTGATTAGAGAAAAACATGGGCTTGGGTTCCTTAGCCTTCTTTAATGGACTGTGATTTTGACAGTGTGTTGCATCTGCCAGAGAACACAGCAAGGTGTCCAAATCCAAGATGTTACCTCAGTAGATATGTTCCCTACCCTGTATTTGTTCCAGCAGAGGTTTGGAGCAGTCCTGTCTGGGTACGTTCTCAAATGTCAGTCTCTTAAAGCTGGTGAAACACTTAGTACGTGAGTTGAATTAGGTATGGTGTCTGTGTAGGAGGCAAAGCCTCAATAAAAGCAATGCCTGCGCCAGACATAGTGGCACATGTCTGTAGTCCCAGCACATTAGTAGGCCAAAGCAGGAGGATTGCAAGTTTGAGCTCAGCCTGAACAATTTAGTGAGACCTTGTCTCAAAATAAAGAAATGAAGAAAGGGCTGGGGATGTAGCTCAGTGTGAATGCCCTGGCTTTAAACTCTGTACTTTAAAAAAAGGCTACGACTGCATATATTTACAAACATAAACTTTTCTGACAGAGAAAACATGTTGAAAAAGAAAGTGAACAATCTGCCTCTAGGGTAACAGATGGTTTCTCTTCATATTCTCTTGAAAAAGATTAGTGAGCAGTTGTGTTCTGTTTAGTGCCATAGAGGCTTCTGTGGCCTGTCCAGTGTGGGCGTTGCTCATGCCTGTATTCTGGCTCCTCGTTTGTGAATGTGACTGCTGAGCACCAGTCAGCTGGCTACAGGCCTTCTTGTCATGGGGTAGTTACCATAAGACCTATGTATTATTTTCTTGGTATTTATCTTCACTTTATGTTGTGGAAGCTGCAAATTTACTTCAGTTTCACATGATAAGGGAGAATGACAACTGCCAAAACTTGATGACCCTTACTGTCCTTTTGTGTGTGCTTTTAAGGTGTCTTTACTTTTTAAAAAGTGCTGATAGTAATGAAGTAGTCATCTAAAAGTAATTGAGGGTAATTTCCATGTAAATAGAAGTCTGGTTCTCTCTTCTTTTTAGTGCTGTGCCCCAGTCAAAAGTGGCAAGAAATGCTCTCTGATGTGTGTAGTGACTATCTGGGGGATGGACATGGAGGGGATTGAAATGCTGGGCAGCAAACAAGCTGAAGACAAAACAAGCTGAGTTTTTAAAATAGAGTATGAATTGCCAGCAATACTATCCTGGTCAGCAGCCTGCTTTAATAAGATTTGTAACAGGAAGGATTCAGTAACATCTTTTAGTGGATAAAGTAAACAGATTATGGTTTGAATAGCATTGAATAGGTATCCGTGGTCACCAACAGGATCAAGCTGGTGATAATTTCAATCATTTGTTCTCCCAGAATGTAATATACCTTTCTGTTGTTCCTTTCAAGATTTTCTCTTATCTTTGGCTTTCAAAGGTTTAAACATACAGTGCCTATGTATTATTTTCTTGGTGTTTTTCCTATTTTAGGTTCACTGAGCTTATTGAGTCTGTATATTTTTGTCTTTTACCAAATTTGGTAAGCTTTTGATGATTATTTCTTCCAATGTTTGTTTTCTGCCCCATTCTCTTTACTTTCCTTCTGAAATTCCAACCCCCAAAGATTGAGTTCTTCCTCATTGCCTTTTTTCCTCTTTAGCTTTTTTTTTTCTTCCCTGTTCTTGTTATGTTTGTTTTTTTGAGGCAAGGTCTTGTAGTGTAGTTAATGCTGGCCTTGAACTAACTGTAACCAAACCTGACCTCAATCTGGCTATGATCTTCCTGCCTCAGCCTTCAAGTGCTGGGATTACAGGCATGTGCCACTATGCCTGGCTCTCTCTGTTTTTTAGATTGGAAAATTCTTGTTACCCTTTTTTCACATTTACTAACTTCCGTCATCTCCAATCTGTTGTTAAGCCTATCCACTGAATTACAGTGCCTGCTTCTCTATGAGATATGTTTTGTTAGTTATTTATTATGATCATAACTTTTAAAATCCTTACCTACCAATTTCAATATTTAGACCAACCCAAAGTCAGTCTGTTTATTGATTCTTCTTTTGAGAGTGGGTCATATTTCCCTGTCTGTTTATGTGCCAAGCAATTTTGGATTTTGTTCTTGACATTGAACATAGGTTGATTTTTATTTTGTTACTTGTTTCCCTGCAGTAAGTGGCAGCATAAATTTCAGTTCTTGGCTAACTTGGCTAACTTTGTCTGTTGCATGTATGCATGCATGGTTCCTGGGTTGGCCAGAGATGTAGGCAGAGTTCTACACAGATTTAGGGGCTCTTCCCCTAGTCTGATGCTCTAGCATTTCCTCCTCCTCAGCTACTATGGTTATCTTAAAGTTTTTCATCTGGTTCTTCAAGTTGGTAGAGTATAGGTTTTTATCAGTTTTAGCCATCTCTCATGGCACAGACTGTGACTTCTCTGCTGCAAAGTCATAAAAAGTGAAAACTCACCTAGTAATACCTTCTCTAAAGTGTTGATTCCTTTTCCTCTGTCAGAATTTTCCTGCTTTTTGTTTTCCAGTTCTTTCAAGTAGTTTGTGGTGTCTTGTTTGTTTGTTTTGTTTTTTTCCCAGCACTAGAGATTGAATCCAAAACCTCAAGCATGCTAGGCAAGCATTGTACTACAGAACTGTTCCATTCATATCCCTGAGCGTTCGTTTTTCTATATTTTGTCCAAAGTTGATTTGATAGGAAGCATAACTTTTGTCAATTAGATATAAATTATTTTGTTGATAAAGTCAATTTTTAAAATTATAGTTGTACAAATACTTATTTCCCCTTTTTTCCTTTAGGTGCCAGTTATAAAAATGACTTTACCTACTTTTCTTTTTTTAATGTTTAAATTTTACATAAAGCTTTTTATGTGTATTTCCTCTCTGATTACTGATAGTTTAGGAATTGAAATATTTATTTAGTTGGCTGCATCCTATGAATGATTTCCTAGAAAATATAATTACTTCATTTTGCTTGAATCTGTGTGTCTTAGTCCATTTTCTGTTGCTATAGTAGAACACCTAAGACTAGAAAAGCAGCTTATTTTGGTTCATGGTTCTGGGGGCTAGGAAGTCCAGGACTGGGCAGCTGCATCCAGTGAGGGCCTTAGGGGTTCCATCCATTCATGACAGAAAGCAGAAGGGCAGGAGCACGTGCAGAAGAAAGGAAACGGGGCTGAACTCCTGTGAAGGCTAACAGTCTTAGGAGAAGGACTTTAATCCATTCATGCTCGGCCCCCACCCCTGGACAGTTCCCACTTGGCCTTACCTTCCAATATGGTCACACTGAAGAATTGAAGTTGTGACACCTGTACTTTTGGGGGGTCACACTCAAACCTTAGCGCTAAGCTATGTTTCAGAGTAGCTTCTTTTTTTTTTTTTTTTTGGTCGGTACCAGGAATTGAACTCGCGACCTGAGGCTTACTAGGCAAGTCCTTGAGCTGCTAAGTTAAGGTAGTTTCCTATAGTACCACATAAACCTGGTTGAGGCCACTTGAGTCTCTCAGGCAACTGTTTGGGAAATGCTTTTTCATATCTACTCTCACCGTTTCAAAACTGTCATTGTTTCCAACAGGTATAATACAGTGGTACCTCTGTTTGTGAATTTCTTTCCACTATTCTGGTCACAAATTGAATTGGAAAGAACTGAATCAAATTCAGTGGTTAGACTCAGTGTTGACCTTTTGGGGAGATTTTATTCAATTCTCCTTCATTTTGGTTTGCATCCAGAATTGTGGAAAGAATTAAATTCATGAACTGAGGTATCACTGTTCATTTAAAGAGTTTGGTGAAAATTTCATGGCAGATAACCAACCTTTTAGCTCATTTCAGGCAGAAGTTTTGAGAATTTTTTTTTAAACTTGCTTACATGCTTGTTTGTTTGTATGAAAAGAGAATTTTGAATCCAGCGACCGACCGACCATGGGCTTCTTCTCATGATAGAAAAGGAGGAAGTGTTGCCCTGACATGGGTGACCACTGGCTGGAAAGCAGTTGTTGAATAGTGCATAAGGTGTAGCCTGCCCATTTACATTAGTCTACACATAGTCAAATTAGGTGAAACATTTTGATAGTGGCTTATTTTTCAAATTATGGAATCCTTTGGGAATCTGGTAAAAATTATGGTTCTCTTCCTAGAACAAGGCACATATCCTCACACAATTTTTTGTAAAACAGTTTTAGAGAATTCAGGAGTTTCTTTTAAACTTTCCAGTTTAAACACTCCTTGTTTACTATTATTCAAATCAAGTTAGTTAAGCAGTCTAATAGCAACACAAATATGACTTTGTTTCTCACTTGGGTATAGCAAAACAAAAAACCTATTAGACATCATTGTAAGATAAGCATGCTTTAAAAAAAATCCTGTTATGATTTGTCTGAACTGTACTTCCTCAGAGGCAGATTTACAAAAATAGGCCAACACCTATTTAACTGACTGCTAAGCTGTTGTTAGAAACAACAGCTTTTAGTTCTTATATCTAGACCAGCTGATGTTTGTATACGTTGTTTGTGTTGGGCAAAGAATTGCTTGTGATTTCTAGGACAGTGGGACAGTTGTAATGTCATATTCCTTGTATTGTTTGGATTGCCAAAAGTCTGAATACTTGAAGAGTTAAGGTACCTTTAATGCATGTGGTTCCAGGAAGTGGATCTATGCAGGTGTTTTTGAGGCATGTAGTTTCTATACTGCTACTTCTTAAAACTCAGCTCTCAGTAAATGATGAAAGACTGGATAGTTTCAATAGATAATCTTAGGTTTACCTTTCTGACACTCTTTGTAGGGGCTGAAATGCATGTGATTTGGTTTTCTGGGTCCTCACATTTCTTTGTGTACTTCTTTTGTCCTTGCAGTGATAGTCTGCTGCTCCTGATGTTGGTCCAGTCTTATTTCCCAGGGCTTTTGTCAAAGGTTGGCATCTGGTAGCACACTTTTATTCAGAACATTACTCTGTCACAAGACTTCCTTCTCTCAGCTTGTTTATTGTTTTGGTTTTGTTTGTTTTTGAGACTGTATAGTTCAGGTTGGCTTTGAACTCTTGTGGCCCAGGCTAGTCTTGAATTTGCAGCAGTCTTCCTACCTCACCTCCTGAATGCTGTGATTACAAGTGTACACTCTCATAGCCAGCGTTTTTAAAATTTTATTTTATATTTTTCTTTTGGCTTGTTTAAAGAAGGGGTGGGAGGTGGAGAGCTGGAAGAGACAGAGGCTCTAAGGGCTACCTCTCCCTGTGATTGATAGCCTCTCACTCCTTGTCAGCTACATTCTAGATCAGCTTTCTTGCTTACCTCTGACTATAGTTCTTTTTAAATTTTTTTTGAGATAGAGTCTCACTATATAGTTTAGATTGTCGTTGGATTTACTGTATAGCCCAGGCTGGCCTCGAATTTGTGGCAATCCTCCTGCCTCAGCCTCCCAAGTGCTGGGATTACAGGTGGCACGTGCTACCATGTTCAGCCAAGTAGTATTTATTTATTTATTTATTTATTTATTTATTTATTTATTAGGTTTTTTGAGGCAGGGTCTGTGTCATTTAGGCTGATTTTGAACTCACTTGTATAGCGCAGGCTGTCTGTCCTTGAGCTCATGGGGATCCTCCTGCCTCATTCTCCTGAGTGCTGGGATTACAGGCATGGGCCACCACACCCTCTGACTATACTCACTGGCATATTACTTGCTCCCCTTGCATAATCCCTTGTTTCATTATCTGATTGCTTATCATGTTTTAGGGTGTAACTCATAATCATTTTAGAGAAAATCCTAAAAAGCTTTCATATAGGACAATGGTAACTGCCCAGATTCCTGTGTGTATGTTCAGGTATTTTATGGTTTTTCCTGAGGGGATTTTCTGGCCCAGTTCACAAGAAATGAGCACAGTGACAACTAAAAGTGCAGATACTTAGGAGAAAGAAATAGTTATTTTCTCTCAGAACTGAAAGTGGTTTAAAAATACTTTCTGAGAATTTCAGACTGTAGAGAGATCATTATGTGAGTTGCTTGCTGCTGAATTACTTTGTGTGGTTAGGCAGAGGCTTGCCATGGATGGGCTGTTAGCAGGTGCTACTGAAGGCACCTAGTCTGGCTCAACAAAAGGCGTAGGCCTTTGTTGCTGTAGCTGTTGCCAGCTTCCTGCTGATTTTCCAGTCTCCCTGAGTGAATGTACCAGATGTATTTTTGAGAGGTGAAATATGCTTTAAAAAAACTTTCAGAATCAGTTTGGAAGAAGGAATCCAGAAATGAGAGGAATTAAAAATGTGATACTTGCTTTACTAACAAAAGTTTGGTCTTGTCAGAAGTTGAAAACGATTAATAAATGGACTTCTTTTAAGGACGGATAAAACCTCAGAGTAAGTGGAGAAATTTTAGTTATAAAAGGAATAACTTTGACTGGAATTATATTTAATTTTTGAAACAAGTGTGTTAGAATTATTATAAAATCTTTTTAAGAAATTTGTGAGGCGTTTCTGGGATGAGATGATTTAGGGTGAGGCCCTCTCTGATTTTAGGTCCATCTCATCCTGTGATGGTGAAGGATGTGTCTTCCTTAATAATCATCAGCCCCTTTGAGTTCCAAGAGTCTTAGAAAAACTAGAGTTGAAACAGAATTTCCTCTGTGAGCTAAAGCACATAAACAGGATCCTGTGTATGTGTTCTCTAAGTAGTTAGACCACAAGGTTGAAGGCCTGGAAGATAATAACCTCTCTGTTATTGTTATTTGTGTGTGTATTCTTTTTCCTCTGCACTTAACAGTGAAATCCTTGAGGGTAGATGCTTTATCTGGCTCATCTGTATCCCCCATAGCACCTGTGTCCCTTATGTAACATGATTCCTCAGTAAATACGCATAGAATTCAGTTGAATTGTCCTTGACCATGTTTTTCATGTATTTTTTCCGTGACGCCTACCTACTAAACTTATTTTTTGGAGCTGTTTTGGTGCATTTGTCTATCACTACCTAATCCTTAGGAAAAGGTCTGCTTTTGAATAAAACTAATTACTTTATAATAATTTGGTATCATTTGAGCTCTTTATTGTACCTTATTATAATGTTTTTCAAACTGAATTGCTACCATTAGTGGGTTATAATCACCATTTTTTGTTTTAACAATATAGTGTAGAATATGTGAAAGGGTATCACATAAGGGTAAATACTGTTCTATGAAATTTTTACTTTAGGTGAATTTATATATTGTATATATATACATACATGTCATTGCTTTATGATGTAAAATGTGTTTTATACTGCAGTCATGGTCAAAAAGTTTAAATAACACTGCTTTATTGTAATATTCTGTTATTTCATTTATCATATAGCATTATGCCAGTACATTCAGGCTTCTAAAGCCAGGGATCGTGCCAGACCTTTCATTTCGAGTACGACTGAAGGTAAAAACAAAACAAAATTGAGAACACCCAAAGCTTTCTGGTGGCTCTTAATATGTCTCTCCAGTGGCATTTTGTGCCCTTAACCTTCTAACCTTTTCAGATTTGTATCCCTCTAGGTGGTGGGCTCTTTGGTTCTTCCCCTCCTTATTTTATCTTCTGTTTTTAGAAGGAGGAAGGGAGAAACAAAGGAGAACTTAGAAATTTCAAATGATTCTGAACTGACAAAATAGATAATTAGATTTACTTTGAAATTTGCTTTCCGAATGTTCTTGTTTGTTTTAGTTTAAATTTAAAATATACTTCTATGATGTTTTCACTTGACTTTAAACAAGTTATAACTTTCAGGGAAAAAAAGGATGGATACAATCTTTTATTATTTATTAGGCTTTCTTCCCTGTCTTCCAAGTAAATGAGCCATTGGGATTGTAGTAATAATTTCGTTTTGGAGAAAAACAAAGACAACTAGTTGTGTCCACTATTAACCATGCCATAATTTTTCAGCTTCTTTAATGACCTAATAACTTTAATACTTTCCTGTTCTTAGATGGTTGGCATACTAACTCCCTTGCCTTCATTTCTGTACCTTGCTGGACTGCCAAGCTTAGATGTTTATAATCCTGTGATCTAAATGGACTTTGAAGAGATGATTTGCTTCATTTTTTTACAGGAGAAAATTTTGAGCAGACACCACTGAGACGAACATTCAAGTCTAAAGTCCTTGCCCGATATCCTGAGAATGTAGAATGGAATCCATTTGACCAAGATGCAGTGGGAATGGTCAGTATTTGTTAGCTGCAGGTGTGAGATAATTTAGTGTAATTTATAGTAGGATTATGAGTCTAGTAGCAGTGACTTTTTTTTTTTTTTTGTATCGGGGATCGAACTCACAACCTTGTGCTTGCCAGGCAGGCACTTAAGCCACTGAGCTAAATCCCTGGCTAGCAGTGACTTTTGAAGAAGAGATTGTAATGCATTTGTTCATTATTCAGCATTTTGGTCAATATATCAAATATTCGTAAAATATCCAGTACTCTAAAAGTTGTATGTTTCTATTATGTCAGACAAATATATAGTATTAAATTAGTGTATTTATTTGAGTACTAACCAATTGATTGCTTATTACCCTGAGATCACACAACGAATGAAGTTTAGTTTGCTGTCATTCGTGTATATCTGAGTAATATTTTAGAAATGGACCTATCTTCTCATCATAATATTTTTTTCATCATAATTTTGGATAGGACAGCATTTTAAATCTCATGTAGAAGAATGCCACTGTGAATAATATAACCTTTATTGAATGTTATACCTTATGCAAGGTACTAAGAAGCATTTTACACGTATTAATTCATCTAGTCCTTATAGTACTCGTTATGCAGGTAATACTAAATAAACACTAACGTGTGTACATGTATGTATAGATCTTAGGAAACTAGATCTAGAGGAAACTAGATCTTTTAGGAAACTAAGATCTAGAGATGTTAAATAATGTGATAAGGTCATATGACTACTAAGTAGTCAAGCTGGACCAGGTGTGCAAATCTGTAATCGTAGCATTGGGAAGCTGAGGCAGGAGATAGCAAGTTGAAGTCCAGCCTGGACAACATAGCAAGACCCTGTCTCTTAAAAAAAAAAAAGTCCAGCTGGAGCTTGAACATGGTCTTTGCAGTTCCTAACCCAATTTTAACCATATCTTTGTACTGCCTTCATTACATTTTCAATCGCATTCTAGAGTTTTTCAAAGATGATTTTGTTTGATGTATACAATAACCCTCTCAAATGGATGGAGCAAATTGTATTATTATTTTACAGATATGAGGAAACAGTCTTTGAGGACGTCAAGGTTTTATTTATTTATTTGGTTTTTTTGAGACAGGGTCTCACTATGTAGTACAGGCTGACCTCTGAACTCATAGCAATCCTCCTGCCTCAGCCTCTCGAGTGTTGGGATTACAGGCATGCATAGCCACACCCAACTAATTTCAAGGTTTTTTTTTTAACCATTTCCTATTTCATTTTTATATGCCATGTGCTATAAACACCATAGGCTTTGGGAAATTGAATTCAAGGCTACTGGTTGTAATATAATGCAGACCCTTGTATTTTTTTTTTTTTTGACCCTTGTACTTTTTAATCCAGGCCTTTGATATTTCATTTGTACAGCTAGGTTCATGTAAAACTGGAAAATGGAGATTGACTGATTGAGGTCAGTTTGATTAATTTTTTTTTCAGTTTGATTATCCAGTTTCTTTGTATAATTCATCTGAGTTGAAGTGAAAAAATAATCTGTATCTTGATTATACCATCCTTGGTTTATATGAAATAAGTACCTTTTTTGATGTGAAAAGATTTTATTGATGACAGGATTTTGTAAGCTGATAGAATCTTAAACTTTATACAAATTTATTTTATTTTAGGCCTGATAGAATCTTAAACTTTATACAAATTTATTTTATTTTAGGTATGAAATTGCATCTATCTGGTTTTTAGATATATTTCTAGCATCATCTAATATATGTCTTACTCTCTATCATATTGTCATATCTAACTATCCTGTCATTTCCTAAATTCTCCAAGCTTTTTTAAACTTCTATATCTTTGCATTTTCTTCTGTTTTCTGTAATGCTCTTATTTCCCTTGTCTATCTGATGAATAACCTCATTAACCTCATTTCTGAAGCTTTTTCTGTTACACCTAGGTTGAGCTGTTTGTTCAGTGTTTCGTAGTACTTTGTATATACTTCTGTACAGTCCTAATGACTATATTTTAATTTTATTTACTTATGTGTCATGTAGTAGAATGGCAGAACTTTAGAGCAGATAGATATATAATGTGTCCGGTGTAGCAGGCGTTCGGTAGGTAGGTAGGTAGGAGATAGGAAATATGTTCTGGAGAGGATCAGCTGTGAATGTTCTCACTACTTGTTGCCTTGTGTTTTGCAGCTATGCATGCCCAAAGGGCTGGCATTCAAGACCCAGGCTGATCCTAGGGAGCCCCAGTTCCATGCCTTTATTATCACGAGGGAGGATGGCTCTCGGACATTTGGGTTTGCCCTCACATTTTATGAAGAGGTGACTAGCAAGCAGATCTGCAGTGCAATGCAGACCCTCTACCACATGCACAATGCTGAATACGATGTCCTTCATGCCCCCCTTACTGATGGCCAAGACCAGAGTGGCATGGAAGATGATGAAGGCACTCCTGGGACCAAGCTGCAGCGATTCAACTCGTATGACATCAGCCGGGACACTCTCTATGTCTCTAAGTGCATCTGCCTCATCACACCCATGTCCTTTATGAAGGCTTGTCGGAGTGTGTTGGAGCAGCTCCACCAGGCTGTCACTTCACCTCAGCCCCCACCTCTACCCCTTGAGAGCTACATATACAATGTACTTTACGAGGTGCCACTTCCACCACCTGGTCGGTCTTTGAAGTTTTCTGGGGTCTATGGGCCGATAATCTGCCAGAGACCAAGTACCAATGAGCTTCCGCTATTTGACTTCCCTGTCAGAGATGTCTTTGAACTGCTTGGCGTGGAGAATGTGTTTCAGCTTTTCACTTGTGCCCTTCTGGAATTTCAAATTTTGCTCTACTCACAGCGTAAGTCAGTGCTTACTAGAGCTCTCTGCCTGATACGACTTCCCTTTTTTCCTTATTCACACACAGTAAGGCTGACTATGAAGGTCAAAGACTTTTATAATTTGAGCAGAATCTAGAACTTCTGCAGGTAGCTGGGGCTTGGCAAATTGATGGAACATGAGAGACCTAACATTTCTGATTGGCTCTTGTCATGGCCTTCTCCAGTTTGGGTGGGGAATCCCACCTCCTCACGTTCCTTCTGATCAAAGCTGTGAGCTGGGGTGCAGGTGATGATCCCCGGAAGTGATGTCCCTCAGTTCGTGTCTGTTATTCTTCACAGTTACTTCTGCTCCTTCCTCAGTCTGATAGTAAAATTAAAGATTCACAAAGGTGGTTGTTCTTATGTAGGAAACTATGAGAAAATATGTTTGAGAGTTACTTCTTTCTGTTGTTGTTCAACTGAATAAATGAGAAATTGAATGTGAGCTGCAGTTTTGGACACAATAATAAGTAGATCAGAAGGAAACAATGTTTACTAGGTAAATCAGACAAGTAACATAAAATTTACTCATTTAGTATATATCATAGACAGGATACTATGAGCCAGACATTGTTTGGAGGGTGGGAAATACAGTAATGGGCAGAGCATAGAGAAATTCTTTCTGTATTGGAACTTATATGCTATTGGGAAAAGAGGGATGATTAAACAAATAAATAAAATATACAGTAGGGAAGGTAGTTAATAAAGTCTATGAAGAAAATAAAACGAGGAAAGGATAGTGTTTGGGGGAAAGACTTGGCAGTTTTTAACAGGGCAATTAGGTTAGGCCTCTGAGTGACTTATTAATGTGTAGAAAAAGTGTTTATTTGAAGGGCACAGGAAATATAAGGGGTCTAAGACAAGAATATGTTTTGTGTGTTCAAGTACAAGGAGGAGCCAGGCATGGTGGCATATGCCTGTAATCCCAGCACTCAGAAGACTGAGACAGGAGGATTGCTTTGAGCTCAAGGCCAGTCTAAACATACCGACACCCTATCTCAAAGGAAAGAAAGAAAGAAAGAAAGAAAGAAAGAAAGAAAGAAAGAAAGAAAGAAAGAAAGAAAGAAAAGAAAGAAAGAAGCAGCTGGGTGGATGGAATGGAGTAAATGAGAAGGAGTGAAGTAGGAGATGGCCTTAGAGACTTAACAGGAAGCTAGATCACATAGAACTATGTAGTCTATTGTAAGGACTTTGCTTTTACAGAGATACATAGCCATCAGAGATTTTTTTTTGACCTTTTATTTAGATACGAATGTTTGCAGAACTCTGTGTACACACAAATTCACCAGATGTTACCATCTTCCCACGTTTGCTTTATCCCTATGTACATGTGTGAACATAATTGAATCAGTGAGCATTATTACAGGCACCCTGTCTCGTGACTTTTTTTTTTTTTTTTTTGGTCTGTTTGAAATGGTCTCACTATGCAGTTCAGGCCCTCCTTCAACTCACTTTTTAGCCCAGGCTGGCCTCGAATTAGTAGCAGTCTTCTGAGTGCTGGGATCACAGGTGTGCACCTCCACACCCGGCTGTCCTCTGACCCTTAAGTGATTCTCTAGGAACAGGGGCATTCTTTTATGTAATTAGATGATTATCAGATGTAGGAAGTTTAACATTATCCAGTGATATATTACAATAATTATTTTATTTCTGACACAGGATCTAGTTTAGTAACATGTGTTGTGTTTAGTTGTCAGTTTCTCTGCCTTTATTTTTTTATTCATAATGTTGAGGTATTTTGAATAGTACCAGAAAGTTATCTTGTAGAATTTCTTTATATTTGGGTTTGTCTGGTATTTCATCAAGACTGGATTCAGGATGCAGATTTTTGCCAGAAATGTGACAAAAGTGATGTGGTTTTTCTCAGTATATCAGGAGGCACATAATGTTGATGTATACTATAAGAGGCACATATTGTCTGTCATTTTCCCCCTTTTTTTGGCATTGTTGATTTGATGACATTATTTAGTTTAAAAAGTTAACGTTTTCCTCTATAATTAAAAAGTAATTTGTGAGGAGATGCTTTGCATTCCATTCCTCTTGCAAGGCTTTCCCTAATAATTTTAATAGCTACTGATGATTTTGGACTGAATGTATAATTTCAGTGATGGTTGAAAAATGGTGATTTTGTAAATCCATATTAACAAATGAGCAGCCTACTATAAAGAAGAGCATTTCATTTGCTCTTGTTTAGTTATCACTCTCTGGAATCATACATTTCTATTTTGTACTGTAATATTTATTTCAATATTGATTTTTATATTGTCACATTGTATCAAATTTGGTCCATAGACAAAAGAGTGACACTTAACCTGCATAGTGCCAGGGCTTTTGCTTTTGCTTACTCATGTATTCTAAGCATGGAACAGTAAATGAGTTTAAAACTCATTCATTTAAAACTCAGTAAATGAGTTTTAAATGAATAACTGAAACTTATAACAGTATCCACTAGTCACTGTGTAAAGACTATGTCCCCAAAGGGGAATGAATGGAGGAGGGTAAAGAATCTATATTTAGGAAGCCATTGTGATAGTCCAGGTGAGAGGTGATACTGGCCAGGACTAAAGAGTAGTATGAAATGACTGGGGCTTTGGATCTAGTTTGAAAATTAAATAATGAAGAGTATGTTGAACTGAAGGATATATACCCCATCTTTAGTAGACAACCACTAATTAATTCCAATTAATTGCTAGTGGGGATGCTGGCCTAACATTACTTAGTTTTCCAGGTTTTTGTTTTGTTTTTTTGTTCTGGTGAGCACCTCCTAGACTTTTTACATGAAGTCTGAGATTTTAAAATGCTGGCAGCAGTGTTCTTGCTAAAATCTGTAGGCCAAGCAAAAAGCATCTGTTGGTTCCCAAAGCTTCACTTTGCAACTTCTGGTTTAAAAGACCTCATTGTAGCCAAGCATGGTGGTACAAGCATTGTAGTCAAGCATGGCTATAATCCCAGCACTTGGGAAGCTGAGGCAGGAGGATCACTCTAAGTTTGAGGCCAGCTTGGGGTACATAGTTCAAGGCCAGCCTGGACTACATACCAAGATCCTGTCTCAAAACAAAAAACAAAAACACCCAGCAAAAAAACCCTCATTGTGTTCACTGGCTCAGTTCTTTGAACCCTGTCGCTTGAGGATTTTTCATGGAGGCTTTCGTACTACACAGGCTTGTTGGTGAAATCTTTGTTCATTGGTGATTAACGTAGTCTCCAACTCCTCCCCTTTTTCCTGGGGTCTGTTTGGGGCTTAAAGTCCCAACTTCTCATCAAGCCTTGACTTCTCTGGTGATCACCAGCTGTTCTGAAGCAATCCAGGGACACCAGGCATAAGCCATTCATTCGTATGCAAAAGATACCAGGGTTTTTAGGAACTATGGCAGGAACTGAGGTTAATGACTGAATATGTATCTTTATCATACTAACAAAAAGTTATTTACAGGGCATGCTCTTTGATTAGTCAGAAACAAGGTGGTCGGTAGCTCTCAAAGCTTTGCTACTGTGCGAGGCGTGGTGGGGCACTTCTGTAATCCCAGCACTCAGAAGGCTGAGGCAGGAAGATTGCTGCTAGTTCAAGGCCAGCCTGGGCTACAAAGTGAGCCCAAGGCCAGCCTGAACTGCATAGCGAGACCCTGTCTCAAAAAGACAAAAAAAAAAAAAAAAGGTTTACTATTGTGCAGAAATCTCTTGAGTGTGCCCTCTCTACTAAGGCAAGACACTGACTTTTCCTGTTGTTCTTGTCACCCTTCCCCCCCTTTCCACTGAAGAGGATCTCCTAACATATTCTGAGGTAGTACCTGGAGCATAGTACTATTGATTATTTCTATCGTAGTTCCAAATTAAACTGTACTGCTAGTTGGACCTGCGTGTGTGAGGGGATATATTTCAGCTTGTGGTCCACCATATTCTTTGAGCTGTCTCTTGATACCCACAGAGGAGCCCACTGAGTGTATCACTGCTCACATTTATTCTGATTCTTTTAAAATGAAATGTGAAATTGCAGTGAAACCTTTAACTTAGTATTTGAGAAATAAGTGCCTCATTTTTGATGTGGTTTGTATATTTACTTTTTTTTTCTTTTGACCTAGATTACCAGAGACTGATGACTGTGGCAGAAACGATTACGGCGCTCATGTTTCCTTTCCAGTGGCAGCATGTCTATGTCCCTATTCTCCCGGCTTCTCTCCTGCATTTCTTAGATGCACCTGTTCCCTACCTGATGGGCTTGCACTCCAATGGACTGGATGACCGATCAAAGCTGGAGCTGCCTCAAGAGGTGAGAGCCCGAGGGTTGGTGTCGCTGATTTTAATCCAGGACTAGAGAGACAGGAGCTTTGGAATAGTGTCACCAAGTCTATTTTCTCTTATTTTGGGGTGTATGAAAAAACATACAGTCAACATTTAGTTTAATTTATAGCATTCTGGAGACACCATGTTTGTTTATTTTTTTTTCCCAAATCCATTTTATTTAAAGGATAAAAAGAAAAAAAAGAAAAACTAAAACAAAATTTCAGAACATGTCAGTTGGGGCAACAATGGTGCATACATTGCGCGCCCAGAGCACAAGACATCTGCATTCAATTGTCCCAAGCAATATCAGCCCAAATCTTTCTCTTCTGCAAACTCAGAGAAATCAGTAATATAACTAGCTTAGCTGTTTTTTATATACATATACATACACATAGACATATGTTTTTCCTTTCAGCGTCTCATACTAATGAAATAATACGATGTTTACACGTGTGGAGACAACCATCATTATCAGCTGTATACATTATAATCTGTTTTGCTTGTGTTTTCTTTTTCATACACATTTTCCCAACATGGTATTTTACATACTTTTAAAGAGATTTATTAGAAAAATATTTTATTGTGTAAAATTTCTACCCAAAAGGATATCATAATAAATCCCTACTCTCAACAGCCAACTTCAGTTATCATATGTTAACTTGTATTTTACGTCTAACACTTTTTACCTCCTATTATTTTACATCCTGCATAATGTAATTTAATTACTACCTTAGTAGTCAGACACATATTAGTCAGTAGTTTTCTTTTACAGGTCACAGTTGATCTGTAGAAGTTGACCTGATTATAGTGATTCTTGTGGTCCTGAGCAAGTTTTGAAAACTTTACTAATTTAAGATAAAGAAGGCTTTGAGGAAATTCTTTTCCTCTCTTGCTGTGGCCTGCTCTTCCTCTTATTTCAGATATCAAAAAAACTGATAAAAAATATGTGTTTATTAACTATTTCATTCTAAAATAGATTGAAAACATGGTTAGAAATAATATACTTTTTGGCACTGAGAGTGTGACTCTGGGGTGGGGTACTTTCCTAGTATGGCAAAGAAGATCTGGCTTTGATCTCTAGCACCACAAAAAAGAAAAAAAAAGATTGTTTTACTTTTCATTTTCTTAGACTTACCAATAGAACTGGTTTATCTTTTTGTTTTATTTTGTGACTGATAAGAAACTTAGCTGGTCATAGAGGGAAGTATTTTCCTACATTTCTTAGTTATTAGAAAGTGAGAAGTCGTCTTTGGAGTACTGGTGTTAGACAGGAGGTACGGTGAGGGAACATATAACAAATGGAAAGAGACAATATCTTTTTTTTTTTTTTCTTTTTTGAGAGCATTTGGCTCTGTAGTTCAAGGTGGCTTTGAGCTCACTTGTAGCCCACGCTGGCCTCAAACTCACAGCATTCTTCTTGCCTCAGCCTTGCAACTGGGATTACAGGCTTGTGCCATCATGCCCAGCTTGAGACAATATCTTTGAAACACAGTGTTGAATATTTCAGAAATGATACATGTTTATAATAAAGCCTAACAGTAAAAATTAGCTCATTTCATTACCTGGAGATTACTAATTTCAGCGTTTTGGTGGACAACTTGTGTGTGTGTGTGTGTGTGTGTGTGTGTGTGTATGTGTGTGTGTTTTTGAAACAGGGTCTTGCAGTTCAGGCTGGCCTTGAACTCATTCCATAGCCCAGGTTGGCCTCAAACTTGCAGTGATCCTCCTGCCTCAGCCTCCAGAGAACTGGGATTATAGGTGTATGCCACCGTGCTCAGCTGGTGGACATCTTTAAATTCTGTTAGAAGGAAGCTTTGAGTCAGAACTAGGGACATTCAGTGTGGCCTTTACCGGGAGGGATCATGAGGACAGTGAAGTGTGGGGCAAGCTTGGTTTATAAAAGGGACTTTCTCCAGAGGGACAGAAAGTATACATTTCTTAGTCCCCTGAATCAGAATTCATCAGTTGCTGCCTGTCTTTGGACATCAGAAATCTGTAAAAAGCCCTTTGTCCTCGTTTAGACCAACGCATGAGCTCAGCTGGCCTTGAGCAAGTGAAAGTGGTGGGCTGCCTTTGTAAGTTGTCCATTGTTTTGTACTTCTTTTGGGGCTTCATTGTCTAAATCCAGGAAGGAGGCAATTCATCCATATCCAGGGAAGCAAGCAGAGTTATTAAAGGGGAAGTTGTCACTTTTTTTTGCTGGCCTTGGACTGACTCTCCTTCTGGTCCTCCTCTTTCAGATTTTTTTACTAGTTCCCCTCTAGTAATGTACGTGTTGAGCTTCCTTGCAGTGAATAACATGAGGATAGACAGGTAGAAAGGGTAGAGGAATGTGCGTATAGGTGGAGCTGGCTGTGATTTATTGTTAGGAACTCAGGGCTGGGAAAGGGCATTGTGACCTCCTGCAGGAAGATATTTGGGACACTTTTTGGGATTTGGGGATCTGTGTGATTACTATCCCAGAGTAGCTAAGCCTTCCCATGACCCTTCCCAATAAAGCAGTAGATTAACAGGGCAAATGATCACTTGAAGTGCAGTATCTCTTCCATGTGCTACTTCTCCTCAAGAGTCCTGGAAAAGGGATGAACAAAAAGTCACATGGTTTTACGTAGTAAACATTTATTGGCCTTTAAACTGAGCAGTGCTTAAAGTTGTCTAGTAGATTGACTCTGGAAAGTTCCCTCTGAGCTAAGGAGAGGAGTGCCTGCTAGGTTGTAAGTTGTTTCTGTTTGTCTGGTTCCTCTGTGTGGTAGGAGGAAACAGTGTGAAAGTTACTCTGTGTGCTTAGAAACTGAATGGCCTTTTTCACGTTGTGTTCTTAGCTCTTAGCCCTCCCTTCTTCAGCCCAGTTTTGTGAAGAATGACTACTCGTATCTACTTAGAAGCTCCCATTTTATCTTAATAAAGCCCATCTCTGAAATGCACCTGAGCTTCTTTCTTTCTTCAGCCTCCTTTTATCAGTGGTGTCCACTAACATGAGCACTGAATATGAGGTTTATAAAATTCTTTACAGACACTAGACTTGGCTCACAGCAGTGGGAGAAAATCCAACCATTCCTTGCTGAATGGATTTTGTTCTTGGTTACCTCTGTGTTTCCTATTAGAAAAACTGGTTTTAAAGGAGAACGAAGGGCGTAAATTATTATATCATGTGTCTCTAGTGAATCAGTGCCTTCTTCTATTAACTGTGTGGACAGAGCCTGTCAGACAAGTGGTTCATGACTTGATAAATGAGTTAATTTTATTTTTAGCATCTTTTTTGATGGCTTGGCAATTCTTTTATTCTTTGAATTTTTGAGATAAGAAAGCTTTCATTTTTACTTATTGGTTGATAATAATTTATGCACTCAGCAAGTGTTTACATGCAAGATCTGTTGAAATATGTAGTTTATGGAGTAAACTGTATTAAACTGGAATAGCTATATTATGTTACCTTCTACCTCCACTTTCAGAATATAAGTCTTAATTTGGCCCAGGCATAAATAGATTGGTCAATGGATGAGCATTTTGATACATAAAAGAGGGGCTACTTAATAATGGAGCTAGAAAAATTACTTGTCCATAGAGGAAAAAGCAAATAAGAAATTTGTAACTCATGCTACAATAAAATCAATTTTAGACAAATTAAAAATTAAATGTCAGAGCACAAGTTTAAATCATGTAGAGGAAAATATTAAAACCTTTCTGACGTTTGTATAAAGATTTTGTAAACAATATACAGAATACACTATCCATAAAATAAAAAGACTGATAAATTTGATTTTCTAAATTAGGAAAAAGATATCTTAAAGATAAAAATGAAGAGAAAATATATATAACATATAACCTAAAAAAGAGCATTAAGAAAATAGAAATGTAAAGAATTCCTACAAGTCAGTCAAAGATAGTAAATGACCCAATAGGAAAGTAGCATAAGATACGAACAGGCATTGTCCCCCAAAATGCACATTTAAAATTTTCATTAGCAGTTACAAATGTATAAATCATATACACCATCCAGTACCATTTTATGTTTATTTCATTGGCAAATTTCAGAAGTGTGGTGACGGCAAGTTTTGGAATTCCCTGGGTTCCATGGAAGGAATTTGGATTAGTAGGTCACTTTGGATTGCTAGTCAAAACATAAGTTGTTGCTACCACAGTGGAACATGTCCAGACAATATCTTATAAAGCTAACATTTTGTATATCATATAATGATGGTTCCATTCCTAGGAATTCCCAAAATAAAAACCTCATAGAAAATTTAAAAGCATGAAGAACTTTAAAGGCATGCATACATTATGAATTAAAAATAAAAGGTGAGATGGGAGTAGCTCAGTGATATGAGACTTACTTAGTATATCTGAAGTCCTGCATTTGATACCGAGCTCTGGAAAAAAGGGGGGAAGACAAAAAAATAAGTATGTTCAGCATTCAGGGTAGTGATTTTTTTTTTAATTTTATTTTAAAGGGGTAAAATTAAACACAACAAAACAGAACAGAATGGGACATAAGAAAGCATAAATTTCAAAGCTAGACAACCAGAGATCTTCACTATCTGTCATATTATCTCTTGTTTTCTTCCAAATGGTTGTCTATATCTTTGCATATGGGGAGTTCATACTAAATTACATAGCCAATCTTTCACAAGATGTCCAGTTCACTGGCTCCCACTTGCTAAGGGGGCGACATGAGATGTTTGATTCTCAGCCCGCGTGCTGGCAGGCTCACAGCCACCCCCAGAGAGGGGAGGAGCTCCTTGTTTTCCCGGCACCCCGGCACCCCGAGTCAAATGCACGGTGCAGGTCCTGAGGCGTCAGGGTCTCTCTCTCAGGGTAGTGATTTTATTGGGAGCAGAAATGTGTCAGACAGGGAACAGGATTGGGGAAGAATACATAGGTAGATAAAAGTAGTAATGTTCCAGTTTTTGGGTTGGGCATGAAGAAAACAGTCCTTAAGATTATCCCCAGAAAATTATCTGTTTAAATTCCTAATAACAGTGTATAGGATATCTTGCAGTAGGGAAGTGTGGTTCAAGGGAAAAAGCTCAAAGGATAAAGCGGAGGGGAGGAGAATTAAGTAGAATAAAGGTACGCCATCCACAGGAGTCTAATAACATCAATGAATGTAAACACTATAATGGAAACATTATATGCCATAGCATAGAAGATTAATGATATAAACAAGAATGAAATACAGGATAGAGGATTTGGAGGGAAGGAGGGAGACAGCAGGGTAAGGAGATTAAAAAAAAGAAAGAAAGAAAGAAAGAAACAAGCTATGGTATGTTTGTATAACCACTCCCCAAGATGATTGTAAACTGCATGAACTGTAAACATACTAACAAAAATGAACAACCACCCCAAACAATGTGTGAAATGTTTGGTTTCTAGTAACTTTGTCAGCATTGGGCATCAGACATTTTCAAAATCTTTGCCAGTGCAATGGAACGAAAATTTAAGTGAAAAGTGTTTTGTGTGCCTTCCTTGGTTGAACTAAAATTGAACATGTTTTCATATTCAAAGTTATTTAGTGCATAGTTAGAAATTGCGAAGTCCTTCTTTGTTAATTCAGATACCCAGCCCATCAGCATTGTATGAGAGTGGAGAATGCTTTCTCTGCATCCTCTCAGACAGCAGTGTTAAAGTCAGAGAGAAGCATTGGAATCATTCGATCAGCCATCAGATCCTGCAAATCTGCACTGAGACTCAGAAAGGGGTAACATACTTAGTGTGCTCAGGGTCATATAGAAAGATGGTGACAGAGTTGGGACTGGAGCCTGCATTTTCTAAGTCACTCCTAATGTTCTTCCCACAGACTGGAATTCATGGGTGTTTCAAACACTAAGCATTTACTTGACATGAGACTTGTGTTAGATATTATGATATCCAAACCTTTATCTCCAATTTATTGGGAGGAAAAGTCTTTCCTAAGGTCACATGACTAGAAAGTGGCAGGGAAGGATTGGAACACAGGTCTCATTTTCGAGCCTTACATTTCTCACATATGCCCAGTCCAGGTGTTTTTTCTTACCTCTCATGTTCCTTCAGTATCCTTTCTAAACCTTCTTACTTGATGCCCAGGATTGGTTTGTACTTTTTTAAAAAATGTGTTTTATTTATTTATTTATTTATTTATTTATGGTACTGGGGTTGAACTCATGACCTCTTGCTTGCTAGGCAGGTGCTTATGCCACTGAACTAAATCCCAAACCCTTGTTTGTACTCTTCATCCTATTTTGATTTCCAGGCTAACCTCTGCTTTGTGGACGTTGATAACCACTTCATTGAGCTGCCAGAGGATTTGCCTCAATTTCCCAACAAATTGGAATTTGTCCAGGAAGTCTCTGAGATTCTCATGGCATTTGGCATTCCCCCTGAAGGAAACCTTCACTGCAGCGAGAGTGCTTCCAAGCTGAAGAGGCTCCGTGCCTCTGAGCTTGTCTCTGACAAGAGGAATGGGAACATTGCCAGCTCTCCTTTACATTCCTATGAGCTCCTCAAGGAGAATGAAACTATTGCCCGGCTCCAAGCCTTAGTCAAGAGGACTGGGGTGAGCTTGGAAAAGGTAAGATGCTTATTTGAGACTAACAATTTGATCTGTGCTAAAGTATGTCCTGGTGAAGTCAGGTGTGGGATGAGGAAGTACCAGTTCAGGGCACAGCGTGTTTGTGAATGACTATTATGCTCTAGAAGCTGTTATACTTACAAATGCTGCTGGAATCTAAATATGGGAAGCTTGTTACATGCATGTTGAGGAGAGCCTGCTGCCATTCTGTGTGACTTGGAAGCGTGATTGTGGTGATCCTTTTGTTCAGACCTTTTCCAGATGCATTTTTTTGTGTTTCATATTGACCCAAGTTACATAGAGCAGGTATTAACTGATGCATATCGCAAAGAGTCACTGTGTTCTCCCTAAGATTCAGTGGCCTACCAGGTAGTTGAGCAGAGTCTAGAACTAGTCCTTTTGAATTCTAGGCCTGTGTTACTATGGAGAATGTATTATACAGTTTTTTAAAAAATTTTATTTAAAGAGAAAAAGCAAAACAAAAGAGTGAAAATAATACAGAATTTTAAAAAAAACAGTAAGAATTCACTAGTTGATAAATTATTGTCCTCTTAGAAATAGTTGTTCATGTTACAAAATTAAAGCATACAAAGTAGACATTCAAACAGTGAAGCTGCAAACAGTTCTGTTCAACTATCCAACAAAAATTTAGTAATATGGTTATCAATCCTACACACTTAAACATACATGCAGTTATATCCTTTAGAGTACTTTCTTTTCCTCCTTTTGCTTTTTAAGCCCATTATCTGTTTAGTTATACCATGATTAAGCTTGCTCAGTACCTTACTGATCTGTTTTGTTGTTATTTCCTTTTTAATCACCTTATATAATTCTGGGTTTTTTTTTTTTGAAGGTAGTAGAAATACAACAGACCAAGACAGAACAAAGCCAATTGAGACAGTGCAGTGAATTTGATACAGAACCTCACAGCAAGTTACCTGTATAACAGTAATAGACACCTTCGTATATCTCATTATCTTCACAATAGTTGTCTAGTTAATTAAGTATAGCAAAATCAAACCAAAGACAGAGCATTATAAAATAAATCGAAAGAGAATATTGAATAGAGCAAAACAAATAATCATAATGAAACAAAACTGAAAAACAACACTTGCTTTCAAAGAGAAAATAGAAGAGACCCCTATATTTGTTATGTTGCATACAGTCATCCTGCCAAGAGATGCTCAGACCTCTGTCCCCAGTTGCTAAGGGCGGGGGGAGGTTGGGATGTTTCATTCCAAACCCATGCACCGGTAGGTTCAAGAGACACTACTGTGCCTCCTCCTGGCTCACGCCAGAGGAAGGCACTTACCAAGAGGGCGGGCGAATTGCTTCTTTGTGCAGGCTCCTGGATTCTGCCACGGCCATGGCCGGGTCACTGGGGCCTTGCTCTGGTTCTCCTTCTGGATCACACCCGAGGGAGGCGCTTACCAAGAAGGCGAGCGAATCGCTTCTTTGTGCAGGCTCCTGGATTCCACCATGGCCATGGCCGGGTCTCTGGGGCCTTGCTCTGGTTCCTATTATACAGTTTTTGACCCTCTGCTTCTTCTTCCTTCCTTCTCTCCTCCCCTCTGTCTGTCTTTCATTGGTTCATTTGTTCGTACTGGGGATTGAACCCTGGGCTTTCACATGGAGTTACATCTCCAGTTCTTTTTGTGTTTGTATTTTGAGATAGGATCTTGCTAAGTAGCCAAGGTGCCCAGACTATGCTCCAGCTTGTGATCCTCCTGCTTTGGCTC
Source organism: Dolichotis patagonum (assembly GCA_004027295.1). Lineage (NCBI taxonomy): Eukaryota > Metazoa > Chordata > Mammalia > Rodentia > Caviidae > Dolichotis > Dolichotis patagonum. The sequence goes on along the minus strand of PVJX010003002.1, from coordinate 60,620 downwards.
CCAGAGTGCTGGGATCACAGGTGTGCATCCCTATGCTTGGCTGTGTTTCCATTTTCTGACTTTGAAACTGAGTGTTCTGTACTTATTTGCCTATGTCTTTGCCCTCCCAGTTCTCACTGTTAAATTATTTTTTGAATTACATATAAACAGATGAGTCAATGTATTAATTTTGTTGGATTTTTTTTTAGTGAAGTGTGAAACATTTCACTTTTCTGCTTTATTTAGTCAACACGAGATACTTTTTAAAAATGTCATGGCCATTTAAAGGGCAGAGAAAAGTTTAGGAAGATTTAATGTTATGTCTTTCTTAAAGGAAAATCCTTAGAAAGATAAGGAAGGTAATATGGTAAACTGAGAAAATCAAAGGCAAAGAGCCAGCATTATTGTTTACTTATTGACTTCCTGGAGTCCCTCTTTCTCCTTGAGCCTTGAGATAATTAGCACTTTTTCCTTTATAAGTGATTTCTTTCTGCCTACAATGTTTTCATTTCCACTTCGAGTTGCTAAAAACCTTTAAATGGAATTCTTTCTTTCCTCCATATTAGAATCTTGCTCTTGCTCTTTTATTTTTCTTCCAATTTTTCCCTCTTTTGTTTCTCACCTTTTCACCATTTGCTGCTAAGTAAAAGATTACTGGAAAAAAAATCAGATGAGTTGCATTTCTTTGTTTTGAGACGGGTCTTGCTATGTAGTCCAGACTGGCCTCAAACTCAAGATCCTCCCACCGCAGCCTCTGAGTACTGGGGTTATAGATACTGTATGTGTATTTCTTTTGGTAAAGTGTATGTTTTCTCAGTCATCATTTTTTGTTGTTGTTTGTTTTTTGTAGTTGGAAGTGCGTGAAGACCCCAGTAACAATAAGGATCTCAAAGTTCAGTGCGACGAAGAGGAACTCAGGGTTTACCAGCTAAACATTCAGATCCGGGAGGTTTTTGCAAATCGTTTTACTCAGATGTTTGCAGATTATGAAGTGTTTGTCATTCAGCCCAGTCAGGATAAGGAATCCTGGTTCACCAACAGGGAGCAGATGCAAAACTTTGATAAAGTGAGTAGTAATCCTGCTTGGGAGGTGGTGAAGAGTGAGAACTTCAGTTATATTTTGAAGAAGTAACTGAGAATGAGTCTTTCATATTACTGGAACTAGTTTCATGGTCTTCTGATGTTGACAAAGGGGAAATTCTTATTGGGTAAGAACAAATGTTCTGGTTATTACTGTAAGGTGACTTACCTCCAGCTAAGTCCCTCTTGCCTTTCTTACCTTCTCCTCTCCCTCCCTTACAACAATGGGAAAAAGAACTTTTTTCCATCTAGTACTGGGGTTGAACCCAGGGGCTTCACATTTTTTATTTTTTGAGACATGGTCTCACTTAAATTGCCCAGGCTTGATCTTGAACTTTCAATTCTTCTACCTCTAGAGTGCTGGGCTTATAGATGTGTGGCACCATACCTGGCTAGAACGCTCAAGAAAGGTGTATGTGTAGATCAAGCAACAGAATGTCCAAGAAGGTTACCTAACTTTACACCAGAATGAAAGTTTTGATACTTGAATTTATATGAATTTTTGTTTCTTTTAAAATAGAGTCTTACTGTGTTTGGCTTTGAATTAGCTCTGTAGCCCAAGCTGGCCTCAGGCTTGCGCTCCTTCTATCTCAGCCTCCTGTATGCTAGCTATGTGAATGTATATGGTTGCTGGTAGTGGTGCATGCCTACAATCCAGGAAACCAAGGCAGGGCAATAACAAGATGAAGGCCAGCCTAGGCAACTTATTAGGATCTGCCTCAAAATAAACTAAAAGGGCTAGAGACATATCTTGGTGGTATAGCACTTGCCTCACATGTGCAAGGTGCTGAGTTCAATTTTCAGTATTGCAAAGAGAAAAAAAAGGAATAAAAAATAAAAAAGAAGCTGGGTATGTCAGTGTAGGAGATAATCTTAGTACTCGGGGAGGCTGAGACAAGAGGATGGCAAGTTTAACTTCAGTTTGGGCAGTTTAATGAGACCCTGTCCCCCCCCCAAAAAAAAGAATGAAGTGATTATGTAGATTGCTTATCATAAAGCTCTAGTACACTACTAAAGAGTTAATCTGTCATATCCTTTGAGCATATTTACTTGGCTACTCATGTCTCCCTTTCTGTTCCTTATCAGTGACTATTTTTCTTTTTGTCCTCTCAGGCATCTTTTCTGTCAGATCAGCCTGAGCCCTACCTACCCTTCCTCTCGAGATTCCTGGAGACTCAGATGTTTGCTTCTTTCATTGATAACAAAATCATGTGCCACGATGATGATGATAAAGACCCTGTGCTCCGGGTGTTTGATTCCCGAGTAGACAAGATCAGACTTTTGAATGTTCGGACACCCACTCTCCGAACCTCCATGTACCAGAAGTGTACCACTGTAGACGAAGCAGGTGAGGCCTCTGTGGAGCCAGGCATTTCGGTCTCATGGGCTGTGTCACTGACAAGTCCCTATCTCTAAATTCACCCTCTTCTGGCTCTGGGTCTGCTTTTGCATCATAAGTCATCATTCCTGTGCTGGCCTGTCTTGCCGCTGTTGTTGCCTAACTATCTTTTCATCCTTTAACATTGTGTTAGGAAGGGTAGTGCTGTAACCTAGTAATAAGTGCAGTTAAACAGATGTGGGAGGGGAGACCTGGTGGTTGTTGATATTTGCTCAGCTTCTCAACCGCATAACCAGGAGTGGAGATTCTATTTCTCTATCCAGCTCTCCTTAACATGCTGACTTTTCTATTGATGCTGTCACCTCATGGTTATGAGGCTGGCAAGAAGAGGGGAAAGTTAATGCCAACTGTATTTTTCCCTTTATCAGAAAGCACGTTTTCCCAGAAATTCCCAATTTTTGTTGTTTCGTAGGCCAGAATCATGTTATATGATCACCTTTAAAGTGCAAGAGAATACGTGAAAGTGAATAGTGAACTGGGGCTCATGCTACACTGAATAACAGAGGAGTTCTGTAATCAAGAAAAAAGGGATGAGTGAAACATGAGTAGGAAGTTGTTATTTTTCAACAAAAACAGAAGCCTAGCCTATGTCTTTTCTTCTGTGAAGCCTTCTCTGATACCCCAGGTTAAGCATGTATGCTCCTGTGTTCTTTGTTTTTGTCCCACCCCTAGTAAGCCCTATTCTTTTGAGCAGTCATCATTAGGGAACAGGTTAAATGCAGAGACTATTTTACTCATGTTCTTACCCTAATCTAGCATTGTTCAGGAACATATGGTTATTAAAAGTTGGGCATGCCGAGCACGGTGGCACATGCCTGTAATCCCAGCACCGAGGAGGCTGAGGCAGGAGGATTGCTGTGTTGGAGCCCATCCTGGGCTACATAGCTAGTTGAAGGCCAGCCTGCACTATATGAGTCTCTGTCTCAAAAAAACCAAAAAATAAAAACAATGCACACTACACAAATGATTGAGTATATCTTTTTATTCATAGAGACCATATCTAGATCAATTTTGCTAGAGGATAGTGTCAGTTAGAAATGTTAGATTAAGTAGTATGTTTACTTCCTTATAGTATGGTTAGTGTCGGTATTGTGGCCTTTTTGTATGCTTTCTTTATTCATTTACCATACATTATACCTTCTCTCTGGCTAATATATGCTAAATGCTGAACAAATATTTGCCAAATGAATGAATGTGCCAGACCTTTAAAAAAAATTTGTATTTTAAGGTTCTGAAGTTACAACTGATTACAGTTTGAATGTTTGTTTTGATCGTTACTTCCTCTTCCCCTCCCCACCTCTTCCTTTCTTTGTTTCTTTCTTGCATTACTGGGGGAGTTAAACTTGAGAATCCTCTATCACTGAATTACATTCCCAGCTCTTTAAAATAAATGTTTTTTGAGACAGGTTTCACTGAAGTGCCCAGGCTGGCCTCACACTTGGAGGAATCCTCCTGCCTCAGACTCCCGGAATGCCAGGATTACAGACATGCACTACTGCATCTGACTCAACCTTACATTTCCTAGCCTGTTGTCTTTACCTTTTGGTTCCCTATTCTGCCTTTCATTAAGATGACAGTGTTATTGGCTAAGACTTGAGGGCATGTTGTCCATACAAGTAGACTGTTGCAACACCGTTGCCCCTGCTGCCTGGGATGCATAAAGCTTCAGAGTCCTGAACTCTTCCTGGCCTTCAGACCTAGAGAGCTTGATGGTGATTCTTATAGTTCTGTTTAGTTCAAAGAACCATTTCACAAATCAGGATTCTCCATTTCTTTTCATATTGCGCTACACTTGAAAATGATATTATTTGTTTATAGCACACTAGAGTAAAGGGAGATACCTTCTTCTTATGACTGTAAAGCCAGAGACTCTAGTCACTTGAGGCTCTATCTACCACAAGGGTTGAGGCAGTCAACTTTTAGCCAGTCTGTAACTGGTTTTGAACACTAAACACTGAAGCATACTGATTTGAATTACTCTGGTCTCCATCGTGTCCAGAACATGTTTCATGAGCATGACAGAATGTGTGGTTTAGGATATGAAATGAAGACTTAACTAACCCTCATTTGTAAGGCTTTCTTTAGAAAAATGGGTGTCACCAAGGCTTTTCAGACATATACTTTTCCCACAGAAATCATGGGTTCATCCTTGGCATATCCTTGGTTTGTGCCAGAGATATATACTTCAAGTATAATTCAAGGTTCTTGTCACTGGTCTCAGATCTAGCTATCTCATCCCATCCCGAATGAGTTAGTCTGATTGGAGAATGGCAGCTTATTGGAGGTACTTTAAAATGTTACAGTTTGGCTGGGGGTAGTGGTGCATACCTGTAATCCCAGTGCTCAGAAGGCCAAGGCAAAAGGATGACCACAAGTTCAAGACTAGCCTGGACTACATGATGAGACTCTGTCTCAAGATAAAAAAAGTTACAATTAGAAGAGATCTTATCAACTCCTTCTACCCAGTAAAGGCATTCCTAACTCATCACTATATTCACAGGGCCTCAAATTGGGCATTTAATAAGATTTACTGAATGAGACTAAGGGTCGAGTGATATAAAGAAGACCCAAAAAAGATTATTTGACCTAGAATACAAAACAAGGCCCAAGGATTCACATGCTTTTCTTGCATGATTCTAGAAAATACCAAGAGAGTGGTCAGTCTTTCTTACATCTTTTAAAATCTGTAAAATTTTTGAGGTACAATTGGCATACTGTATATTTAAATTTTTGGCATGGTGAACTACCTGTAACCTCAAAACTTTTCTCATGTCACTGTGATTATTTTTAAATAAATGTTGTTATATAAACATAGTAACAATAACCCTAATTCTTTTGTTTTATGTTTTGAGCCAGAGTCTCTCTATGTAGTTCAGGCTGGCCTTAAACTCATTATGTTGTCCAGGCCAGCCTTGAACTCAAAGTGATCCTTCTGCCTCAGCCTCCTGAGTACTGGAACTACAATTACAGGTGTACAACACCATATCTAGATAACCCTGTCTTAATTCTTTTCTTTTTATAGATGGAAAAACTGATATTTGGGGGATGCCTTAGTATGGCACCCTTAATCCCAGCATCATACTCTCTAGATCCAGCCACCTCCAAAAAGCCCTATATAGCATTGTATGAGGCTTTGGAGGGACATTTACATACAAGCCATAACATTCCACCCCTGGCCCCCAAAATATTCATGTGCATCGTTTTATGCATAAGGCATTTAGTACTTCTGTAAGAGTTGCCAAAGTCCTAAGAGTTCCAGCACTGCTGAAAAGTCCAAGTCCAGAATCTTCTCTGAAATTTAAGGTAAACTTAACTGCAGAACCCCTGAAAATGAAAAGAAAGTTAAACACTTCCAACATTCAGTGGCACAAGATAGACATTTCCATTCCAAAAGGCAGAAATAGGGGAATAGAAATGAATGGGACCAAAGAAAGTCCAAAATCCAGCAAGGCAAACAAGTCCCATCATTCTACGTAGAGCACTGGGGCAGCTTGTGTGGCAAGATGTGAACTCCAGAGGGCTTGGATGGCTCTGCCCACTACAACACTGCAGATGATTATAGCTACACTACAACACTGCAGATGATTATAGCTCCCACAGCCTCCCTCTTGGGCCAGCTCTGCTTACTCCCTGTATCCTTCCTCAGCCAATCCACATTCATGGACTCTCCAAACTTGTAGATTTTCCACTGTACTCTTTGGGTTCACACAGCTTCACCTACTACTGCCCTCTCAGGAGCATACTGCATGGCCTCCCAGGCCTTTTAAAACCTGTAACCCTGTATAATTCTAACATTTGCATCTGGTTTTGGCCATTTAGATTTTATATACATCGGTATATAAAGTATATAATACATTTTTTCATCAGGTGTAATGTCTGGCTTTTTTGCATACCTGGTAATCTTTGATCTTGTTGTGTATTCCGGGCTGACTTCGAACTTGCAGCAATCCTCCTGCCTCAACCTCTTTAAGCGCTGCCTTTCGAGGTGTGCACTACCACACTGGCTTCTGCTACTATATCTTGTTACCTCTAGCCACCTTGTTTTCTTTGTTCTTTTACTTTGGTCTCTTAATTAAGGGAATCTACTGGATTCTGCCTAAGTTTCCCCTCCCTGTGTCCCAGCCCTGAAACTCTCTCAAGGCAGTTAGCTGAGGCAGTTGTAATAATTATATCTGTTTCTTGTTTCTCAGGGACTGCTATCTTTCATTACCTATCAGTCCAGTGTGTTTAAGTTCATTCTTTTGCTTACTTTGCCTGTTTTTAATTTTTATTCCTGTTATTTCAAGCAGGAGGGTAAAAACCAGTCTCTCTTGCTCAATCTTGGCCTAATGTGAAAAAAACATTTGACTTAGCTTTTTTTTTTTAAATTCTTATCCAGAGAAAGCAATTGAGCTGCGCCTGGCAAAAATTGACCATACTGCAGTTCACCCACATTTACTTGACATGAAGATCGGACAAGGGAAGTATGAATCAGGCTTTTTCCCTAAGCTCCAGTCTGATGTACTTTCTACTGGGCCAGCCAGCAACAAGTGAGTCAACCTGAGATTACCTGTTCCAGTCCCGGGCCACATTCCTGAGAGTCATTCAGTTTCTGAGTTGGAGGTGGTGTCCCCAAAAGACCTCAGAATTATTGAAAGTAAATATGGAGAAGACCTAGATTATATAGGGCATTTACTTGTTTGAATGAGAAAAAGATGACAGGATGTCAGCTCCTGTCTCTTTTGGGCAAACTGAGATAGCTGTACGTGGTTAGGACCTGCAAAAAGCCAGGCTGAATATGGGTTCAAGTCATCTTGTGCTTGGATCTCGTCCAACAACTACCCAGCCTTGTTCATTAAGTAGTGGCTGGAATAATTGGAGTCTGCACTGCAAGCTGGATTGTTCTTCTTTATTTATTTAGAGAGATGAGTATATCAAAGCTCAAGGAGAGTTGAATGACTATAGTTTCAAGTCTGCATGTCAAGTTTTTATAACTGTTTGAAGACAGATATATCTGTCCTATTAAAGCACTTCTTTTTAAGCCTCACTTCCTCAGTGCATCTGAACTGTTGCTGGAGACTTAGTGGTTTCCTGTGCTCAGCATTGGCCCCTAGACTTTCAAGTTTTCTCCTGTTAATTGACCTTATTCCTCGGCACTGGGGGTTGAACTCAGAGGCTTTGCATTGAGCTGTATCTCTAGCAGTGTTTTATTTTTTATTTTGCAACAAGGTGTCCTTAGTTGCCTAGGCTGGGCATGAACTTGTGATCCTCCTGAAGTGCTAAGATTACAGGCAGTCACCCCCTTGCACAGCAGTAGGATGTTCTTAATTGCCTGCTTTGGTTCTTTGAGGTGGACAAAAAGGAATGCCCCTGCCCAGTGGAGGCGGAAAGACCGGCAGAAGCAGCATACAGAACACCTGCGTTTAGATAATGACCAGAGAGAGGTAACAAACCTTAAGAATGATAACAAGTGACCCTATAATCATGCTATACAGATCTTTTCTTTCCTTGGCCTCTGGTCTGAATCATGTGTTTTAGCAATGACCTCTCCCCATACAGAAGGGCTAATAGTAGGTGTGGTTCTTCGTACATGATACTGGCCTCAGATTATGACAATTAAGGATGTACAATATTTAACAAGTGACAGCCAACCATTGACCATGGAGGTCCTCTCCATATTCACCCATGTGTGATATGCATTTCTTCGAAGGTTCAATAAAAACTTCAGAGGATGAGACTTTGAAACTAGAGATAAATTCTTTTGAAATTAGTAAGGTTTTGTTTTGTTTGTCTGTTTCTGCAGTACTGGGGATTGAACCTGGGACCTTCATCTGACCTTCACTCAAGGCTTTTTATTCTTATTATTTTGAAACAGGGTCTCACTAAGATGCCCAGGCGGGATGCGAACTTGTGTTCGATCCTCCTGCTTTAGAGTCCCAAGTGCTGAGATTACAGATGCATACCACCACACTGACTGGCTTTTTTGTTTTTGTAGCATGGGAGTTAATTTTGTTAGTGTGAAAAGGAGGCAACATGAACTTGGGTTAAGGCTGTGAGTTTATGAATGGGGAGAGAGGCCTTTTTTCTGTAGTTTAGTTTAAAATAGGTAATCTTAAGGGGTTTTATTTCCTTAGAAAAGAGAGAGGGAGGACATTATCAAGTGTTTGGGAAATGATTATTCTTGAGCTTATTTGCTGTGTTGTCATGCAAGCTAAGTTATTTTGCTCTGTTGTAACTTGTTTCTGTGATAGTAAAGTTTTTAGCACTGAACTTCAGGTTGGAGGATGGCAGGATCTTTAGAGAAAAAGAAGAGTATTTCAAGTAAAGGAAATGGCAAAGTTGAAAGCATGGTGTGTCTTGTGTAAAGCAGGCTGCATATTTTGGAGGATAGAGGTACAGAGATAGCAGGCAAGTTAGGCAGGTGGCAGTGGTTCATGTGTTAGGAACTGTGCCCTAACTTTGGGAGTTGGTAGTAAGGGTAGTTAAGGAGTCAGAATATAGAATAGATAGAGTTGTGCTGCTAGAATAAATACATGGTAGTGACAAGTACAGGGTAAAATTGTTGGTGGTAAATATAAGATAGTGAAATGTCAGTGTGCAGTTCATTGTATCGATATCAGTGAACAGGCTGGAAACTCAGCATATTGTAGGGAAGCAGGATATGCAGTTGTTTTGAGTATGTGATCTTATTTTATCAGGTTCTAATTTAGCAAGTTCAGAAAGAATTAATATCTTAGTTTTGTTTTTGTTTAATTTTGAAGGTGGTAGAAATACAACAGAACAAGACAGAACAAAGCCAATTGAGACAGTGCAGTGAATTTGGTACAGAACTTCACAGCAGGTTACTGGGATAACAGTAATAGATACCAGAGTATGTATTTTATTATCTTCACAATAGTTGTTTAGTCAATTAAGTATAGCAAAATCAAACCAAAGACAGAATGTTATAAAATCAATTGAAAGAGAATATTGAATAGAGTAAAGCAATTAATCATAATGAAACAAAACTGAAAACAACGCTTGCTTTCAAAGAGAAGATAGAGGAGAACCCCTATATTTGCTATGTTGCATACAGTTATCCTGCCAAGAGATGCTCAGACCTCTGTCCCCAGTTGCTAATGGGGGGGGGGGTTGTTGGGTTGGGTTGGGATGTTTCATTCCAAGCCGGTAGGTTCAAGAGACACTACAGTGTCTCCTGGCTCACGCCAGAGGAAGGCACTTACCAAGAGGGCGGGCAAATTGCTTCTTTGTGCAGGCTCCTGGGTTCCACCATGGCCGTGGCTGGATCTCGGGGGCCATTCTCTGGTTCTCCTCTTGGCTCACACTGGAGGAAGGCACTTACCCAATGACACATTTCTTTTTGGGGGAAGGGAGTACCGGGGATTGAACTCACAACCTCACATTTGCCAAGCAGGCGCTTATGCTGCTGAGCTAAATCCCTGGCCCCCTAAATATCTTTGATATGGGCAGAAGAGGTTAATTCCTCTCAACTTGGTGGAGCAAATTATTTTCTCAATGGTAATTTGATTAAATTTACACACTGAGCTAGGCGCACTATAGCCATGTATCTTTTATCTTTTGTATTTCTATTTTTATTTGTATTTTTAGTGGGCTGAAAATCAAACCCATAGCCTTCTGTATAGTGCACAAATGCTCTGCCATTGAGCTACATCTGTAGCCTTGCCTCTTGTCTGTTTAATAGGTAATGAGAGTACCCATGGAGTGCTTTACAGCAGCAAAGACAGAATCCATAGTATATGTTTTTCCCTTTGGTATAGGAATTACATTTTAAACTTTTTGTTCCCAACTTTCTCTGAGCCCAGAAAGAGGCAGGTGAGAGCAGGCATGATAGTGCCCTCTTCAGGTTCCCATCAGTACTGGCTCTCCCTGGTTTGCGTGCATGGACACAAAGAGTTTTTGATTTTTGTTTAATGTAGAAGTACATCCAGGAAGCCAGGAATATGGGCAGCACCATCCGCCAGCCCAAACTATCCAACCTCTCTCCGTCAGTCATTGCTCAGACCAACTGGAAGTTTGTAGAGGGTCTGCTGAAGGAGTGCCGCAACAAGGTAAGCTGTGCATGGTGCTGCGTGTGTGCCGTTTCCCTCCCTTGGCGGCAGACCGGAGACCACACTTAGCTCTCACCACTCACTACCTCTTGATTTAAAAAATACTGGTAATATAATAGCATTAATTTTAAGATCATGTTAGTCTGGAATTAACTGTATTTGTCTTAAATAACATGTACCAGTAATTGAGAGGAGCATGCTTTGCCTTCTCTATAAACTTATTTTCTTTAAAACAGAGTTTTGCTAGGGATTTAGCTTAGTGGCATAAGCGCCAACCTGGCAAGTGTGAGGTCATGAGTTCAATCTCTGGTACCCATAAATCAATCAATCAATCAATCAATCAGTCAGAGTTTTAAACTTCATACATCTTACATAACTTGAAATCAGAGTAGTGTCCACTCTAACCGTACTTCAGCAAAGCAATCATAACTGACTTCAACAGATTTAGTCTTAGAGACATGAGAAAATTTTTGCCTGTTTTAGTCCGAGAGCAGTGATCTCTTATGTCTAGAAACAGGTATTTGTCGAGTACCTATGCTGTGCCAGGCAAAATGTGTTATTCAGTGAAACTTAGGGTTTTTTTGGATATTTTTCTTTGTTTGCAAACACAATCATTATTAATAATGTTTTTTTGTTTGTTTGTTTGTTTGGTTGGTTGGTTTTGTTTTTTTTTTTTGTGCCGGGGATTGAACTCATAACCTTGTGCTTGCAGGCAGGTGCTTACACCGCTGAGCTGAATCCTCAGCCCTAATAATGTTTTCATTATAAATTTAATTTCTTATAAATAAGATAAATAAAAAAAGTGTCAATCAGGTCAGAACATCATCATATTGGGCTGGGGATTTAGCTCAGTGGAATAAGTGCCTGTCTGGCAAGTGTGCGGTCATGAATTTGATCCCCAGCATCAAAAAAAAAAAAGAATACCATCATTTTTAGGGCAACTCAGCTAACTTTATTTCTATTACATCCTGTTTATCAATTAAATAAAAAGGTTTTCTTCATTTTTCAGTTTGTGGGTGGTGCCCATTTATAACATTAAACAGTACTTATAAATATGTAAGGGTGAAATAAAATGTATTTGTCTTGTAGAAGAAATTTTTACTGTTAGATTATTATATCAAGGTTGATATTTTAAAATTTTTGTCAGTCTATTCAGAGTCATTGATGTCTGTAATTTTCTATACAGTGTTGTTTTTTCTGCTGTCAAGAATACTGGTGATGCTATACTTCCTTCCTTCCTTCCCCTTTCCTTTCCTTTCTTTCCTTTCTTTCCTCTTCCTCCTCCTCTCTCTTGCTGCTGCTGCTGCTGCTGCTGCTGCTGCTGCTGCTTCTTCTTCTTCTTCTTCTTCTTCTTCTCTCTCTCTCTCTCTCTCTCTCTCTGTGTGTGTGTGTGTGTGTGTGTATGTCTCTCTCTCTCTCTCTCTCTCTCTCTCTCTCTCTCTCTCTTTGCAGGGTTTCATTCTGTAATTCAGGCTGGCCTGAACTCACCATGTAGCCCAGGCTGGCCTGGAACTTGTGATCCTCCTGTATCAGCACTACCATGTCCAGCCTCACATTTCTTGAAAGAATGCTCTTCTGTTGTCTGACATTCATGATCAAGTTTTGGGGTGCATGCCTCAGGCAGTGCAGCTTCATGTCTCCACTACCTGCCTAAATAATGGCTGTGAAAGATACACCATTTTCAGATATGCTACTGTGAGTCTAAGAAATACAGGAAGCAGTCTAATACTACTAAGTTTGACTTGCATGTGGAGCAGTGGAAGGGCTTATACTGTTGGCAATATAAGTTGATATGACCACTGGAAAACAACATAGCATTGTCTAGTAATTCTTCTATTAATTAATTATCCAGGAAGAATTCCCCTAGGTATAGTCCCTAAAGAAACTTTTGTAGTGTTTCCCAGGAGATATATGCAAGATATTCAGAGCAACATTTGTCTCGGTCACTTTTTTCTCTTTGTTGAGACAAAATACCTGATGCCCAAAGTGAAGCAAGGGAAGGTTTATTTCATACAGTTTTGGGGGTCTCAGTGCATATTCAGCTGGCTCCAAGCAGCAAGGCGGTGTGGTGGGGCAGCCTTTCATGGCCACCCCTGCAGCAAGCGCAAACCCGGCAAGACAGCAAGACAAACGTACCTTCTTCCCCACCAGTACACTGTATGCTGGCTCCACCCCTGGGTGGGTGCAGCACTCACACCACTGATCTGAGTGCTAGGCAATGAACCAATCACAAATGCTAGATTTGGCCACATCCATGATTGTCTGAGGCCTGGGTGGGGTGGCCATCTGAACATAAACCATAACAACGTTCTTTGTAATACTGTTTGTTTCCCAAACTGGGAAAAAAAACCAAAGGCCAATCTGTAGAAGAGTTAATAAATTGTGATTTATTCATTCAGTGGAATGTTATATGGCAGTGAAACTGCACAACAGTTTTATTTCATAAACATAATACAGTTGAGTGAAAAGTAAATCAAAACAATATACAAGCAAAACTAACCTATACTGCTTAGGGATACAAATATATGTGGTAATTATTACCTTGCTTTTCTATAGTTTCATTATGTAAGTTACTTTTAAAGTGGGAGGTGATTTAAAAGGAACACATAGGGCGCCTCAAAGGTTTCAGCACGTCTAGCAGATGTGCTGTGCAGTGTTTTATTTCTTACCTGGTCTGTCTCTCTGTCTCTGTCTCTGTCTCTGTCTCTCTGCCACTAGAGTGTGTGTAATATATTCTATGTCATACACATTCGTAGTAACACTGGAAGGAAATATGCCAAAATATTAAGAATTATTGCTTCTTTAAGCTAGTATGAGAGGTGATTTTTCTTCCTGCTTTTTAGAATGTTATATGTCACAGATTTATATATAACTAAATTTATTTAAGAACTTGAAGGGCGGGGGATTTAGTTCAGCAGCATAAGCACCTGCCTGGCAAGTGTGAGGTCATGAGTTCGATCCCTGGTACCAAAAAAAAAAAACTTGAACTCAAGATTCATGCAGATTTGGACTCAGAAGCTAATCTGCTATTCTTTTGGTATACGATTTTTGGGCAACTTAAGTAAGTTTTTGGCCTCAATTTCCTCATCAGTAAATTGACAATGACAATATTTATTTTTAGGATTGTTAGGAATCTTAAGGTAATTTAATGTCTAGAACAGAGCCTGACAGATATTTCCTAGAAACAGTGACACATTTAATGTATAGCTTATGTTCTTTTTATTAGTTTTTACAGTAACCATTGGAAGATTTTTATCTAAAAGTAAATTATCCTTTTTGATTTTTCTTTCAGCAATTATTTCAAATACATTTCTAGGTTATATGTATGCTTAAAGGTCTGTTTAATAAGATTGTTTAAATAATAATAGAGGATGTCAGAGATGAGTATGACCCAGGTTTTTATTCATATTTTTCATCTCATAAATGTAAAATCTGAATCCCGTGTGATGAAATCACTTTCCAAAGGTCAAATGATGATACTTGTGTTCTCATCTTCTTTTTTATTTTATTTTTTTTGTGTGTTCTCATCTTCTTAACGAACCTTTTAAAACATGCATTCCCCATAACCTGACCTATATGGATGCAAAGTCCACTGTCCCTGCAGCTTATTCCTCTTGTCTCTCTCAGCCTAGCAGATGTGCTGTGCAGGCTGCCACCACTCTTGCATGGTGTGTGGTCCTGCTCACTATGGTTGTCTCTCCTACTGACTATTCCTAGACCAAGAGGATGCTGGTGGAGAAGATGGGCCGTGAGGCCGTGGAGCTAGGGCACGGGGAAGTGAACATCACTGGTGTGGAAGAGAATACCTTGATCGCCAGCCTCTGTGACCTCCTGGAAAGGATCTGGAGTCACGGGCTTCAAGTGAAGCAGGTAACGGATGTCTGGCCTTTCCCTATTAAGCAAACTCTTTCCTGGTTTCACATACTATCCCCCACACACCTTTTCGTCAACTGGCTGGCTTTGAAGAATGTCTGCAGTGCTCACAGAATGAGACTTGAAGTCACTGAACAAATAAATGTGATCCAAATGATTTTTCTTAAAAATAAGCTTTATAGGGCCGGGGATTTAGCTCAGCAGCATAAGCATCTGCCTGGCAAGCACAAGTTCATGAGTTTGACCCCCCAGTACCACCCCCAAAAAAGATATATAAATCTGAGTTTGTTACACTCTGAAAATGATGTCTCTTTTTTCCTGTAAGTACCATTAAAGATCAGCTTAACAGGTCTTATTTGGCAGTTGGCCCTTGTCTGAAGATAGAACAGAGAGAAAACGAGCTTGGGAGGTACTAGGACGCTTTACTAATTGTACATGGATAAAGCTCTGTCATTGAGGTGGTTTTTTTGTTTGTTTGTTTGTTTGTTTGTTTTTGTGAGGAGATGGTTTAATCATCTAAAGATTTGAGAGAAGTGTTTAAGAAATGTTTGACTTTTACCACTTCATACCCAGAAAATTTCTTTGTTTTATTTATTTTGGGACGGGTCTCACTGTGTAGTTTAGGTTGACCTTGAACTCACTGTGGAGTCCAGGCTGGCCTCAAACTCAGGGCACTCCTCCTGCCTGACCCTCCTAAGTACTAGAATTACAGGCAAGTGATACCACACCCAGCCTCCACGTTTTAAAATACTGTGTTTTCAACTGGTGGTCAAGATATAGATATCTTTTATTTTCATGCATTTTTACTTCTTTAAAAAAATTAAGACAGAGTCTCACTATGTAATTCAGACTGGCCTTAAACTCACTGTGGAGCTCAGGCTGACTTGAGGTGATCTTCCTGCCGTAGTCTCCTGAATGCTTAGATTTCAGGTTTGCTCCACAAGGCACAGCTATTTTTTTTTTTTTTATGTATTGTTAAATTAGAAAGGAACTGTTTTGAATGGTGGTTTTATCATGGAACTGTTTTGAATGGTGGTTTTATCATGGAAAAATAACTAATGTCTATTAGTAATTTATTGAGGGCCTACAGAATGCTAGAACCATTGTAGCACTTGAGATACTACCTCAGACCAAGATCTCTGCTTCCCTGGAGTTCCCATTTGAATGCGTGTAGTAGCAATCTGCCCCATCTATCTTTGGAAACATTTTTCTATGTACCTACCATATATGGCTTATTTATCTAGTGGATCATAATTTCACACCCACTGTGGTAGTTAAATAATAACAAATATTGTCAAAGATATGAGAAGTTGGAACCTTTATACAGTTAGGAATGTAAAATAGTATAGTCACTTCAGGAAACAGCCTGGCAGTTCCTCACAATGTTAAACAGTTGTTACTTTCCTGTCACAGAAGCGTAATACCTGGCACCCACAATTTAAGGGAGGAGAGATTGATTTTGACTCACATTTCAGTCCGTGGTTGTTGACTCCAAGGCAGAAATAGGATGGCAGCAGGGCATGGCTTGGTCAGGGCAGGAGGTGTTCAACCTGAGATAGCCAAGAAGCTGAGAGCAACTGGAGGAGTGGAGGGGAGACACGGTCTTGAGTGACCTGCCTCTTCTGATCAGGTCCCATCACATTCAACTATCAACTCTTCAGCAGGCTAATCTGCTGATGAATGGAGCACTCCCAGGACCCAGTCACCTTCTGCAGGCCTCACCTCTGCACACATGAGACTGGGCAGTGAGGGGCATTCTAGATCTAAACTTTCACACCCAGTAAACCTACATCCAGACAGATGCTCCCTAAGTGAAAACACGCCTCTTCACAAAAATGTAAACGCAAATGTTAATAACAGCATTATTCATCATAGCTGAAAAGTGGAAACAACCCACATTTGCATCAGCTAATGATTAAAGTAAATGTGCATCCATACAATGGAATACTATTTAACAGTAAAAGTAATGAAGTACAGCTACATGGCATAGATAGCATGGATGAACTTTGAAAATGTACTAAAGCCAGACACAAAAGACCACATGTTATACCTTCTCATTTATTTATCTATGTGTGTATATGCATATTTATTTATGAGACAGGGTCTTGCTGTGTAGTTGAAGCTGGCCTTGAACTTACTGGGCAGCTCAGGCTAGCCTGGAACTCTCAGTGAGCCTCCTGCCTCAGCCTCTTGAGTGTGAGTGTGCTACCAAGCCTCACTTTTATACCTTCCCATTTAAATATAGTGTCCAGAATAGGTAAATTCATGATAGAAAGTAGATTAAAGATTGCTAAAGGTTTATAGTAAGGGAAGATTCGGTAGTGAGTGCCTATGTGTATGGGATTTCTTTTGTGGGTAATGAAAATTTTCTAATATTAGATAGAATGATTATACACCTTTGCAGATATATTAAAAATCAGATTTTACAGAGTTACAGAAAATGGTACATTTTAAAGTGTGAGATTTATGGTAATGTGACATATCTTAATATGGCTTTTTTTAAAAAGCCAGACAGAATTGTACTACAGTTAGTATTTTGTAGCTTGCTTTTTTGTGTCTTAACCAAGTTTTTAGGTGGTAGTATAGTAAATGTTTAAGCGCTTAAACATTACATCAAGTAGGCCTGGCTTTGAAGTATGAGTCCCACATAATAATTTTAACAAAACTAAACAAGATACATAGTGTCTCTAAGCCTGTTTTCTCATAGGTACAATGAGAGTTTTAAAACATTTGGTAAAGCCTTAAGTCAGTGTTGGCAAACCTGTGGCACACCTGGCACAGTGGACTGTTTGTATCATTGAAATCTCTAAAAGGCTTACTGTCACTGCACAGCTTCTTCCAATTTTCCTGAAAATAAGACCAGGTCTTACATTAATTTTTGCTCCAAAAGACACAAGAGGGCTTATTTTCAGAGGATGTCTTAGTTTTACGTATGTGACAACCTGTATTTATTCATGTACAATAGTCTACACTTACTCAAATACATTAGTGTCACCTTCTGGAACATCATCATAACTCTCCAAACCCCAAATTCCAGCCTCAATTTCTTGCGGTTCCATTTCTTGTAGACTGTGAGTCCCAGTCTGTCACATCGATCAGTAGCATGCTCCTTAACTGAGCGCTTCTTGTCCATAGAGCCTGCTTGTAGTGCACTGGCAACACAGCTACTAGTGATTTTATCCCATGAATTCTTCACAAGCCATGGCCACGCTTCATAAATTTCCATTAAATCAAGTGTTAATAGGTGTGTCTGGAAAAATGATGGACACATTAAGAATGATAGTCCACACAAAAGTGATGAAAAATTTAGAAAATATTTCTTTATTTTATATGAGTGCGTTAAGTACTTTGCTACAACATACAATG
Source organism: Dolichotis patagonum (assembly GCA_004027295.1). NCBI lineage: Eukaryota > Metazoa > Chordata > Mammalia > Rodentia > Caviidae > Dolichotis > Dolichotis patagonum. The sequence goes on along the minus strand of PVJX010003002.1, from coordinate 42,875 downwards.
TATTGAATTATGAAGATTCATATTAGACCCAAGCATGTCTGTTTGTTCTCAAATGCACATGTTATTTGTGCATTGTGTCTGTACTTCAGTTGGTCACTTGGCAATAAGTCTCAGGTTATCTGTTTGCGTGGTTATCTACCTCTTACCCAAAGTTGCCTGCTTAGTTGCTTATAAATACTTCATTATAATTTATGTTTTTAAGTACTAATGTCAACAATAATATTTATATTTAATTATGTATTATTATTATTTTGTACTCAGTACATCCATTGCGTGTTGCAGTGGACATACTAAATGTGTCCATCTAGCTGGCCATCTTACCTGTGAGGGGGTAGAGTTTATATTCTGAGCACCCTAAAAAAAAAAAAAAAAGACTATGCTAGGTCATGTTTTTTGGTTTAGTCTTATTTTTCAGGAAAATACAGTGGCTGGGAGTTTCTCCGCAAGTGTTAGTGGTTATTTTTTCTAAAATTTTGATTTTAATCACTATATTGTGTAGATGTTGTACTTTAATCAGTCCTTTATTGTTGGTCATTTGGGCTATTTCAGACCTTTTATTATTATTAAAAAAGACTGTGATTATGAACTTGTAAAATGTTAAAAATAGTATATTGAGTCTTTAAAATTTTGAGAGTCCTGTTGTGTAATGCTGGGCAATACACTTTGAGCTTTGGGTCAGAAAGAATTGGCTTTGGATCCTAACTCAACCGGAAGACTTCAAATAAATGTCTTACAATTTCTGAGCCTTGTCTTGTAAATACGTAAAAGGTGGTTAATAAAACTTACCTTTCAGAGTTGGTGTGATAACTAGATATAACAAAAATAAGAACCTGGGATGTGGTGAGTAAGTAAACATGACAGCTCTTATTATGCTAGATCTCCTTGAAGAATTTCCTTTTCTCTGTAACAAGTGGGTAGAATATACTTAACCTGTTAGCCATTTTTCTTAAAATTTAGCCAGATTGGCACTATAGTTGAACTCTTTCAGATTTTTGATAAGGTATATAACCCTAAAACTTTAATATTTACCATAAACATCTCTAGGGATAAGCCAGCTACAGTGGTGTATGCCTGACCTCAGCACTTGAGAGGCTGAGGCAGGAAAATTGCTTGAGCCCAGGAATGTGAGACCAGTCTTGGCAATATACCAAGACCTTATCTGAAAAAAAGAATAAATCTCTAGGAAATTAGTGAGGCTTGTTTCTGCAGTTTGAAAAATAGTACCGTATCATTACATGTTCCAGAATTGTCCTCTGAGGCTTTGCAGCAGCATTCTTCAAAATTCTCACAGCATGGGGAGTTTCTTTTTGCTCTGTTGATTCTCTCTTCATTGTGGCTGGACAGGCAGCTGCTTTGGTGAGAGTCCAGTGCAGAACAGTTTATAGACGGTTCTATTTTGTTGAGTCCTGGATTTTAGAGCTCCAGATGTGAAGCAGTGCCACTCTCACTAGAGGACAGTTTTTCCTGTCCTCACTAGAGGGTCTGTTTTTCCTGGCAGGGCTTTCATGGCCTCAGAGATGTGTGTCCAGCTGGAGACTGAGTCTGTGTCAAGGTTGTACCGCCGTATTTTCACGCCTCTGTTTGCTAGCTGTGTGCAGAGCACCTTTCTCCTGCTGAAACATGCTTCAGTTATGTTCCAGTCCAGCAGTCTCACGCTGGTTGGTTGCTCTCTATTGTGGATCCAGATTGTGACCAAATTCACTCTCAGTGTGATCTTACTGCTCTCATCTGGGGCACCTTACTAAGCAACTACATATGTTATCCACTTAGAAAATAGAGACCAAAAATAGGTTTTGCAAATGACTTCCTGTATTTTCTTAGTAGCTTTGACTGGTTGCAGACACAGCTGCCTGCAGCAAGTCTTCATAAGAGCTCATTATCCTTCCTTACTACTTCTTTCAATGGAAATGAGCTTCTAGTGCTTGTATGTTTTTTTGCTTGTTGGAGGTCAGATTTGGTTTATCATACCGGTTTTGTAACTCTTATAATTGAGGTGCTGGTATGTGAAAAGGAGTTTCTCATCTTTCCATGCTTATGATGTTGTTGGAGAATCTGGTGCTGTATACTGTGCAGCCATGCCCCTAAACGAGCAGTCAGGCTGTACTGAACCTTGTGGTCCCTGGTAGCACCTCTGCAAAAGAGATATACAGTAGCTCTTACCTCTGACACTTTGCCGTTGCTCTTTCTCCTCACCATTGTGACTGCTGTGAGCCAGGGGCTTCCTCGTTTTGGCATGGTTCCTTGGCTTTGCTCTTCAGCAGCACTGCATGTGAGAGGTCTCTGGTGACCAGCTCATTTCATATGTGTCACATCAAATGGACAGTCCCGTTAGGTTCTGCTAAGCTTTCTTCTTAATCTGTCTAGATGGTGGGGATTCAGAGATGAATAAGACAAAGGTCTTGCCCTTCCAGGAGACTACTTTGTAATGGTTTTAGTACATGGATGGGTAAATAGATTTCTAGATGTTGAATTATTAAGTCAAAGAGCATGAATATTTTAAGCTCTTAATTACCTTCTACAAATTTTAATGTACTTTCCTAGTATCAGTGCATGGGAATTATAAGTCTCATTAAAGTTACTGAAAATTTATGTTTTCAAATATTTTATGTATTGATGAATAAAAATAGTATTTTCTAACTTTTAATTTGTATATATTTTTATTATAATTGAAGTAGTTTTGTTTTAAACTGCATAAATCTTGTAAGAAACTCAAACATACAGCAAACTTATTTGACAGCTTGCTAATGTATAGAAGAGGACCCCCCCATTCAGATGTTTGAATTTGTTTTTCGAAATAGAGCAAGTTGGTGAATAGAAATAAAATAAGTCTTTGCTATTCTCATCAGATAAATCTTTAGGACTTCAAAGTTTTACATTTATCACAGGGTTTTTAAATCTTCACATTCAGTTTGCTCTAAAGAAGTTGGGATGTAAGTATCTACCTTGTAGGATTGTTGAGAGTTTAATTAAGACTATTTTAAATATTTAACATGGTATTTAGTAATAAGCCTTGAGTTTGGCATGGAGGTGCACACCTGTAACCCTAACATCCTTGGAGGCTGAGGCAGGAGGATCTCAAGTTTGACCCAAGTCTGGGCCAAACTTAGTAAAACCCTATCTCAAAACAAAACATTAAAAGAAATAAAGGCTAGGTATATAGCTTACTGTGAAGACCCCAGAAGGTCAAAACAAACAACCAAAAACAGCAATCCTTGAGACATGATAGCATCTATTATTAGTATTACTTTTATTCACTACAGAACTAAGTTTATGAGATTATAATAAATCCTACTTCTAAAACATTATATCAACCACATAGAAATATTGACTATGAATCTATAATAATATTTTTTAAAATTTTATTTTAAAGGGGGTAAAATTAAACACAACAAAACAGAACAGAACGGGAATTAAGAAAACATAAATTTCAAAGCTATACAACCAGGGATCTTCACTATCTGTCATATTGTCTCTTGTTTTCTTCCAAATGGTTGTCCATATCTTTGCATGTGGGGAGCTCATACTAAATACCATAGCCAATTTTTTCACAAGATGTGTAGTTAACTGGCTCCCACTTGTTGGGGGGGGGGGCATGGGACAGGATGACATGAGATGTCTGATTCTCAGCCTGCCCGTCGGCAGGATTACAGCTGCCCCTCAGAGAGGGGAGGAGTTCCTTGTTCTGCCGGTACCAGGAGTCAACTGCATGGTGCAGGTCCCAAGGCGCCAGGGTCTCTCTCCTTTAGGCCGCCGAAAGTCGGCCACACTCATAGCCGCCTCCCAGAGAGGGAAGGAGCTCCTTGTTCTCCCGGCACCCCGAGTCAACCACACAGTGCAGGTCCCGAGGCGCCAGGGTCTCTCTCCTTCAGGCCACCAAAAGTCGGCCACACTCACAGCCACCTCCCAGAGAGGGAAGGAGCGCCTTGTTCTCCGGGCACCCCGAGTCGACCACATGGTGCAGGTCCCGAGGCGCCAGGGTCTCTCCCCTGCAGGCCCCCCAAAGTCCGCCATACTCACCTGCTATTTCTTTCTGATGAATTGACCATTCCATTTCCAAAGTTCTGAAATGGCCATCAGACCACAGAAAGAATTCTCTTTAGGCTCCTGTTTGAAACCAGCAGCTACAGCAATCTACTGGCCTTGCTTCAGGGCCATTATAATAATATTTTATCATTTAAAAAGAGTCATGATATACTGAAGGATCATTAGAAAGAGCTGAAGTATCTGGGTATAGTGGCATGTGCCTGTAGTCCCAGCTATCTGGGATGCCAAGGCAGGAGGATCAGAAGTTCAAGCCTGAACAACATGAGGAACCCTCATTTAAAAAAAAAAAAAAAAAGACAAAGCTGGGGTTGTGTATTGGCTGGAGTTCTCTATGGGAACCAAATCAATAGAAGAAAAGTATATAAAATGATGCAAGGGGACTTATTAGCTAGGCTTACAGGATTAGAGGTAGAAAAATCCACATTGGCTCTCTGTGCTCGAGACCAGAGGATCCCATAGTTGCTCAGTCCAAGAAGTTGAAAGTCACAGAACAAGATGGATAAAGGATGCAGCACCAGTCCAAGACCAAATGAAGACCTGGAATTTGTTTGGAGAGTAGCTGGTGTGAGCCGATGTTGAAAGGCTGACGAAACTAGAGTCTGATGTCCATAGACAATGGCAGTGGTGAAGGTGCCCACTCAGGCAGAATGGGGCTTTTCAAACCAGCCTGACTTCTCTTTTTTTCCTCCCCTTTCATTCCTTCTGGGCTGCAGGCCTATTTGGAATGATGCCATCCACAACCAAGATGGGTCTTTACCCATCTTGGTTTGCTGGCCTACATTCCAGTCATCTCTGGATATGCCCCAAAGGCATGCCCAGATGAGTGCTTTACCAACCTGCTGGCATTTATTAACCCAGTCTAGTTGACAGTCATGATTAATGGCCACAGGTGGCCACCTGGACTCGTTCACCAAAGGGTCACTTGCTCTGTTAGGTCAGGCTTACAAATGCTATTCAGATTTGTGCTTTGGCAAAATGACAAATTGCTTTGTATCTCACATAGTTTAAATTGAACTCTTACATTTCCAAATGGCAAGGTTCTATTATATTGAGTATAGTTTATCTCAGCCTTGCCAGTAGGTAGCAGCCTACCTTTCTGCAGGCTTCCCCAGCTGTACCATTAGTAGTAAATCCTCATCATAGTGATAAATCAGCCTCTCCATCCTGTGTTAAGAGCAGGGATGCCTTTACATATTTTAGGAAATTTAGACACCTTCATAGAATCTCATAGACTGGGTATACAATATACTCCTCTCTGCAGAAACCCTCCTCCTCTGCCCAGGCTAACCTTCAACCACCTGATCATTTAGAGATTGATAGGTTATTTGCCTTTTTCTTTCTTTTGGTCCCTTCCCAACCCCTCTTGGACAGCTCTTTCCTATTCTCAGTGAAGGACCATTCCTTTATCTATTCTTTTCCAGTTTTTATATTTCTGTATTTTAGTAAGGGTGTATTTTGTATATATTTTGTGCCTGTGAGAGTCAAACAAGAAACAGTACAGATACTTTTTAGCAGTATCTGTATGTTGAAAGCTTTGGCCTCTAAATTCCAAACTTCTCTCACTTTGATTGCAGGGGAAGTCAGCTTTGTGGTCTCACCTGTTACATTATCAGGAAAACCGGCAGAGAAAACTCACATCAGGAAGCCTCAGTACTTCGGGTAAGATGATCCTGCTGCACCACTGCAGAGAAGTCAGTCTCGGTCCACTTTGCCATCCCTCACTGAAGTGATCACCTATAGCAGACTGTTCCAGGCCAGAGGAGTCTTTACTCTGACATGCTTTCCGATCTAAACATAAAAGCTCCCTAATCCACAGAGCATTCCGAAGGCATAGAGTTTGCTTTCATTACGATGTGCTTCTATACCCTTTTAGTCATGAGGATAGAAAAATAATAATAATCAAAAGGCCAGTCTTAGAATGCTTTTGAGCTTTACTATTATGCTCATGTCCTGTATTTGGAGGAAGCTATTTTTAGAGAATCTTTCTTTGACATAAGCATTGACATTACTTTAGTATCTACCCTTTGAGTCAAGTCATTCTCCTTTCTTGGAACTCAGGGGGCTTGTGTGAATGATCTTTTATAGTTCCTTTCTGTATCTAATAAAAATGTCCATTTGTAGAGACTTCAGAGATCATATAGTCCAACCCCTTTATTCTATAAAAAGAAATGAGGGTCTAGATGGGAATCGAATTTACATAAGATCATGAAGTAAATTATTTGAAGAAGCCAGATTAGTAGCAAGGTTCATTGCCTCTTCTTCTAGTGTTTGTTTATTTTCTTCTCTTTTTCAGTACTAGGGGTTGAACCCAGGGGTTTTACACTATGGTACTATGACTTACACAACCCTTTTTACTTTATATTTTGAGACAAGGTCTTGCTAAATGGCTCAGGCTTGACATCCTTCTGCCTCAGCCTGCCAGAATGCTGGGGTTATATGCATGCAACAGTGTGCCTGACTTGCATTGTTCTTTATTTATACCATCCTATTGTATCTCTTCCATGACAGTTTCCCTCTGTCTTTTACTTCATGGCTGCATCTTCCTTTCATACTATCTTTTGTTGCCTCTTCTTTGCTAGAGTTTGTTTACTTGGATATTCTTATCCTTATGGTAAAAGGTTAAATAGGATGAATAAATGGGTGTGAACTCTTTGCTCTTAAACTAGTTAACTTCAGTACTGGATTTGGGTGAATAATCAGATGAAAACCAGGGACAAGAGTTCCCTATGTAGCATTATGAGGATTTAGCAAGGGTGAGAGGGGGTGAGGTGGGAGGGCTGCTTTCTGCATGTGAGAGCAGTGTCTTCTCAAAATTATAGAAATTCTAAGGGATGAACTGTAACCCAAAATCCTCAGCTCAGTGGTGAAAATAGTACTTGTAAACCATGGGCAAGATGTAAGGGCATGTAGGTGTTGTAGCATCTCAGCTTCCTAGAGGCCTGAGTACCCTAGCACAAGTCCTTCATGTGTTCCCTTGGCTCTTCTGGAGCCAGTTTTGGATCCAGACTAGGACATGAGTAGCAGCTCCCAGCAGAATCTCTGCTTCTGTAGATATGATGAGCTCATGGTAGATTGGGATCCTGGAGTGCTGTGTCTTAGTCATGACTTTACCAGTTGGTGATCTAAGCAAAGCTGCTAAGCTCGCTAAACTTTAGTGAACCTGCTCTGTTAAGTGGGGAAATTGTGCTTCCCTGACAATCTTAGAAATTGATAGATAATTAAATGAAATAATGTGCATAAAATATCTCTAATGGAACCTAATAAACATTTATAAAATGATTGCTTATTATCAGTGTAACCAACTATTTCCCATGGAAACTTGTGATTTGAGTAGTCAGCTGTTTGGATCATCAGATCTCTTTGGACGTGACCACATTTGCTGTTTACTTCTTGATTCAGGAATACTTCTTGATTCAGAACGGAGGAAGTCTGATGCCAGCTCAGTCATGTCTCCCCTGAGGATCTCCTTGATTCAGGATATGAGGTCAGTTTTGGCTCATATATATAATAGGCCACTAGAATCCTGTTTTCAATTGTCACTTTGGTGTCCACTTTAACAGGATCTCAGAGGCTGTTACTGAATCACAGCTATCAGGAAGCCTGTCTTATTCTTCTCATGCTTCTTGATGCATTTGTCAAATTGGTTTCCTGGCATTTTTGGAGAACTACACAAGGTAAAGGAGCATAGGAGAGTATCTCAAGGCCCAGGGCTCAGGGTTAGCCTCATTTTTTGAGGCCTATATTGTCTTTATCCTCCAAATTGTAATGAACTTGTCTGGTAAAGCAACGTTGAAGCCCAGAATTTGGAGAATAAGATAGATGGACTCTCAGCAGATGGCATAGGACTTCCTTTCTAGGCCCCATTGCCTTTACAGGTGAGGTATTGGCAGTGAGTTCATCTCCCATCCACACTCCACTTGCTTTTTTGGTTTTCTTTCAGGCACATCCAGAACATTGGGGAAATCAAGACTGATGTGGGGAAGGCCAGAGCATGGGTGCGATTGTCCATGGAGAAAAAGTTACTTTCCAGACACTTGAAGCAGCTTCTCTCAGAGCATGAGCTCACCAAGTAAGACCACTCCACTTGGAGTAGAACTGGGCTTCCAGGAGTGGTAGGGAGATTGGAAACCCCTGTATGGGAAGGTGGAGAATTCAGTTTGTCTTTGGTGCTGTGAAAGGTTTACTCTTCTCCCTCTAGCTATGAAAGTCTTCTTGCCAACTGTATGCCTACAATTAGCTTCCTTGGAGAGGTAACAAAGGCAGATGTGATACACGCCTGTAATCCCAGTGTGACTAGAGGTTGAGGCAGGAAGGTCACAGTAGAGCCCAGCCGGGTGGCTTAGCAAAATGATAAAAGGGCTCGGGATGTAGCTCAGTGTGAAGGTGCTTGTTTCAATTTCTAGTACTACTACTACAAAAAAAAAGGTAACAAGAAATGATGGGGTCCTTCATTCCTTCCTGAATTCAGATAATATGTAAGCATAAGCCATTTCTTCTGTTTCTGTGTCTCTTTCCTGCCCAAAGGAGTAAAGCTTAGAGAATCAAAAGAAAACTTCTGAGTTATTCCCTTATTTCTTTTGTTCTTTCCTAAACCCAAGGATGCCCAAAGCAACCAGTGTCCCCTGCCTGAGTCTCCCTAGAGCTTAAAGGCCTTCTAGATAGCACTTACAGGCTCTCTCCCTCTGTACACTCTACTAGAAAGAAAGAGACCAAGCTCACACTCCCAGGAGCTACTAAGCCTGTGGTTCTCTTAATTCTTTAATTCCCTGCATTCTTTCTGTACCCTAGCTACTAGAAGAGGAGGGGAAAGGTAGGTTTCCCTTTTCTTGCTGTTTTTTCACTCTTCTTTCTGTCTTTTCAGATATAATATGTTTGGCTCTTTCTTCATTGGCAGGCCTGTTGGGTCTTTTTTTTTTTTCCTTTATGCATTCTTTCAAAGGTATTGTTTAGTATGTGATTTCCCCTTAGATGATTAAGCAAAAGAATGGACTTTGTTTTTTTTTTAAAGAAATAAAAACAATGACACAGAGTTTCAGAACAAGATAATAGATTAACAACGCTTAATATATGCATATTGTTATCTTCAAAATAGTTGTTCAGATTAAGATATAGGCATGGAAAATTAAACTGATATTTCAAGAAATGCAGAGTAAAAGGAATGGACTTTGGCAAAAATTTGTTGTAAGCTAATTGATCTAAGATCTTATTTTTTTAAAAAATTTTATTTTAAAAGGGTGTAAAATTAAACACAACAAAACAGAGCAGAACGGGACATAAGAAAGCATAAATTTCAAAGCTAGATAACCAGAGATCTTCACCATCTGTCATATTGTCTCTTGTTTTCTTCCAAATGGTTGTCTCTATCTTTGCATATGGGGAGCTCATACTAAATAACAGCCAATCTTTTCACAAGATGTATAGTTCACTGGCTGCCACTTGCTAAGCAGGAGGTACGGGGAGGGGGAACACAGGGCGGGGCACAGGACCACGTGAGATGTCTGATTCTCAGCCACACGCCAGCAGGATCACAGCTGCCCCCCAGAGAGGGGAGGAGTTACTTGTTCTCCCGGCACCCCGAGTCAACTGCACTGTGCAGGTCCCAACATGCCAGGGCCTCTCTCCTTCCGGCCGCCAAAAGTCTGCCACACTCTCAGCTGCCCCCCAGAGAGGGGAGGAGTTCCTTGTTCTCCCAGAACCCCGAGTCAACGGAGTCAACCGCACAGTGCAGGTCCCGAGGCGTCAGGGTCTCTCCCCTGCAGGCCCCCCAAAGTCTGCTATACTCACCTGCTATTTCTTTCTGATGAATTGACCATTCCATTTCCAAAGTTCTGAAATGGCCAACAGACCACAGAAAGAATTCTCTTTAGGCTCCTGTTTGAAACCAGCAGCTATAAGCAATCTGCTGGCCTTGCTTCAGGGCCACTAAGATCTGATTTTATCGAAAGTAAACTAATGTTTAGGCTGTTTATTATGTGTGTGAACTATAGCAGTAAACCAGGTTTAAAGTCTTGATAAAAACTGGAAAACTCACCTGAGAAGTTAGGAAAAGCAATTCTGACAGTGGTTTAATTTGACTCCCTAAAGTGACAAAATTTAGGAACAAAATCAGAAGGTTGGGAAGACAGCTGAAAGAGAACAAGTGATCATGGTAGCCAGAGATTGGAAGAGCAAATTTGCATACCAGATTCTAGAGGACCTGAATGTGTCCTGAGAAAATCTGTCTTGTAGCTGTGTAGGCACCAGGGTCTAACAGAATGAGAGTCATTCCTATGACACCCTATGGGCCAGGGTGAATGTCACGTGTCAGGAGAGGTTGTAGTTAGCAGGAGGCAGGTGGAAGTGGTAACACAAGAACTTTCTGAAGGCCAGGATGTGGTTATGTCTAATGTGCATGAATTTAAGGGACTTGGCAACAGCACATGAAGCTCAGAAAGCTGATTTTGGTTTTTTAAAGCAACAGTCCTGTCAGAAGAGATAAGCTTAGTTTATTCAATACATAGTATCTTTTTAAAATTTTTTTTATTATTTTGAAGTTAGTAAAACACAACAGAACAAGATGGAACAAAGCCAATTGAGACAGTCTAGTAAAGTTGGTACAGAACTTCACAGCAGGTTACCCAGATAACAGTAATAGGTACTAGTATATATCGTTATCTTCATAATAGTTGTTCTTTCAATCAGGTATAATAAAATTAAAGGAAATAACAGGACATTACAGAACTTATGAAAACAGAATATTGAATAGTGCAATATCAGAATAATAATCAGAACAAAGCAAAACAGTGATAAAAATACTTGCCTTCAAAGAGATGGTAGAAGGAAATCTCCATTATTTGCTGTACTGCATATGGTCAACCTTCCAAGAGATGCTCAGATCTCTGGCTCCCACTTGCTAACAGGGGGGTGGTGGTGTGGTGATATGTTTGATTTTCAGCCCACACGCCAGTAGGCTCACAGCTGCCCACTAGGGCAGCGATCGAGTGGCTTGCTTTCCCAGCGCCCCAAGTTCCAACGTGGCGCAGATCTCAGGAAACGCTGCTGGTTCTCGCCCTGGGGCTGCCACAGCTCTCTAGGCTACAACTGCTTAACAGGGTGGTGAGTGGGTGCAATGCGTAGTATCTTCTCACCTGATAGTCTGACCCCTGTGCTTCTCCAGTGAATGGGAAATGAGAGTTTCGCGTCCGCAGATTGCAGTTTGAGGGGGTACAGGATAGGAAAGAGAAAGGGGCTCCTTCAGGTATCACTTTGTTTTGTGTTGCCATAGTGCTGTGTACTTTATAAAGAAAAGTGGTTTCTTTAGCTCACCATTTGGAAAGCTGAAAGTACAAGATCAGGAAGTTCCATCTGTTTGGCATCTAGTGAGGGTTTCCTTGGTTATATCACAGTGTGGTGGTGAACTGCAAAAGAAAACAGTCACAGGCAGAAGGGACATAGTGTGAGGTGTGTGAGGTAGCCTTGCCTTACAACAATCTGCTCTCATGAGAACTCACTCCATGAGACCAGCATTAATCTCTTCTGGGGATGATGCCTTGTGATCTCATGACTTTTCAATTAGGCCTTGCCACCCGAAGATTCTGTCACCTCAGCATCATCACATTGAGGACCAAGCTTCCAGCATCTATCCTTAGACAGTACACTCAGATCATAGCAACCTCTGTCCCGTATCCTCTCATCTTTCTCCCCAGTTTGCGTGGAACTCAGCCCTGTCATACCATTCACTCTTTTGAGGATGTCTTCAGCCTTGTCTGTACTTCTGTATGGCCCCAGTCCCTGGCCGCTCCCCACCTGGTCCACCTGGTCAACCTCTTGAGGGCTAGTCAGAAATTTTCTTTGCCAACTTTTTCTTAGCAATGTGGGCCATTCCTCCTCTAGGCATGCATAACATTTATTATAGTATTGTTTTACCCCTGATATTTCATAATTATCAGCTTTGTGGTTATTAAAATGTGATTTTTATTGAGGGCATGAACCATGTACCTGTTCCAGTGCTGAGCATGTTGCCTAACCCTTAGTAAGGATTTAGCCACTTCACATAAAATACATGCACAGCTGAACAGACAGGTGGAGAAGAGCCTTGAGAGTATACATTTTGATAGCATGTTCTGGAGTCTCCAGGAGTTCCAGCTAGCTCCTAAGAAAGACTGCAGCTTGGAGATGGAATAAGGTGAGGTAAGGTAAGGGGGCCAGATACTCATGGGACTCACTGAACTGCATGTCCTAACAATGGAACAAATTAGGTAGCTTCTGTATTGGGAGCCCAAACTTTTTTTCTTGATCTTTCTGCAGTGACTAATAATACACCTTCATCTTGAAACTGACATCGTATAGCTACCATGACCTGTTCCCATCCTGCTTCCTTTGTTTCCTTATTCTTTTGGGATATTGGCTTTTACAGCCCTCCATGTTCTGCATGCCACATGCCTTTTCCTTGTCACCTTCCCCTACTGGATGTGACCTCACCCATTCTCATGACTCTTGTCACCTCTTAGCAGGAGACTCCCATTTTTGAGCTTCCAGCTCTGATGATTCTTCTGAGCTGCAGTCCTATATTTATTTCCACTTAGATGTCTTACCTGGAGCTTAGAACAAAAGCAAGTTTGATCATGTGTTGACCACAACTGCTTCTCTCTCCAGTTTTGTTAATGTCATCAGTGTTCTCCCTAGACGTCCTTCCACCACTCCTTCTTACCTACATTGCAAATTTGGAGTCGGTTTTGACTTCTTGTTGTGTTTTACTTCTCATATATAGATTTTCAGTCCTTAGTTTCTTGTTTCTTTTTTTTTTTCAGTCCTTAGTTTCTCCCTCACATGGTTCCTTCATTTTTTTTCCTGCACTGTTTTAATTTAATTAATTTATCTTGGTAAGTTAAAAATGAATTTATTGCCAGGCATGGTGGCAATATGCCACCAATATGCCACTTTGTAGCCTGGGCTACAAAGTGAGCTCAAGGTGAGTCTGAACTCACAGTGAGACCCTGTCTCAACCACATGCACAAAAAATGCATTTATTTTAATTCACCGAACCTAGTGAACACCACAGTCTAGCAGCACAGCACATGGCAGTGTGGTCATGGGTCCTCTGTGATGGTGGTGTCGGGCTAGCTGCTGCTATTCCGCATCCTAAGAGGCTCGGCTTTATTGTAGTCTGTATTCCCTCCTCAGCTGCACTAACTTCACATTTCCCGGAGTGGCTCTTGGCTTTCCTTTTATTTCTAAGCAGGCCTCTTTATTCTAGGCAGGGTAGATTTCAGAACCTGTGACTTAACAGAGCAAGTTGCAGTTTTTAGAGTAAAAACTTACGGCCTTAACTTCATTTGATGTTAGTCTAATATTTCAGTTTTGTGACTAACTGAATACTGCCCTGAACCCACAGTCCTAGCCAAACTGGTTTCCACACCAGTACTTCCTCCTATACAGCATCAATCAAACCTGTGTTATCCTTCAGGTTCCTCTTATTCTAAAACACCTTCTAGGACTGTTAAAGCTCATGGTTTTTGAATTACTAGAATTACTAGAAAGACTCTTTCATTTGGCAACCCGTTATGGGCAGTCTTTCTTTTTTTTTGGTGCCGGGGAGCAACTTCATGACATTGTGCTTGGCAGGCACTTACGCTGCTGAGCTAAACCCTCAGCCCATTATAGGCAGTCTTATACCATGGTTTTTCACCCAGCTTATTCACTGAGACTGAATTGAGGCCAGGCGCTTCCCTCTCCAGCCCTGCACTTCATAGGCCTTGACTGGTAAATTACCTTTTGATGGAACCTTGTAAGCCTATCAAGGTAGACCCTCAGGATCTCCTGACTCCCAGTTCTCTGGGGTTGTAATGTCTGGTAATCAGGACAGTTTCTCTCTCTGTCTGTCTGTTTCTCTTCTCTCTGTCTCTGTCTCTATCTCTCTCTCTCTCTCTCTGCCTCTCTGTCTCTGTATCTTGCTGTCTCTCTCAGTCTTTGTCTCTTTGCCTCTGTCTCTGTGCATCTCTCTCTGTCTCTCTGTATCTTTCTCTGTATTTCTTTTTGTCAGTGTCTTTTTCATTTGGACAAGATGTCCTTGCCATGCAGCTGCAAAAGGTCTAGAATATCAGGGAGAGGGGTTGCCCTTTGAAGAATGTACAATGGAGATGAAAGGAGAAATCTTGAAAGGAGGGAAGGACATAATGTGTAGATCTCTTCCTTTACCTCTGACCTGGGTCAGAGGCATAAGTAGAAGCCTGCCTGTCACTGCCTCAGAAACTCCTGGGCCTTTCATCCACATTCAGAGGAGTGTTTGTGACTCATGGTTTTAGGTCTGCTGAGAGTTTGAGAGTAGGCCTGGTAATGAATGATGATCACAGGCCCCTTGCCATTGCTACTGACATTCTGTACACTGTGACAGCCTAACTAGAAAGCCTTAGAGGACTTATATCATCCACGATGGAAAGCCACCCCCAGTTTAGGAGAAATCCATGATCTTTTAGCACTTTGTGTTACAGTAGTGCCAGCCTTGGGCATAGGCAGTGTGTGACTTTTGTTGCTTCTTGGGCTTCACACATTCTTGCTGGCTTGAACCACTATTGATACATGCATGACTATCCCAGTGGGCAGCTTATACCTCTAGTGTACAAACAAATCTAATAATTTTATTGGTCATTTTATTAATAAAATAAAAAACTGCCCAATGGGGCAGTCATGCGTGTACCACCAGTGGTTCAAGCTGCCCAACAGTAAGGCATAAATTATGGCCCCATTGTGCATTTATTAAGGTGCTTTTCCTGTGTTTGGAGAGACCATGAGGAACTTGAGACTTGATATTTTATGCGTCCTTTAACTCTCTGCTCCTAGAACTAGGTAGGTGTAACTTTCTTCTCTCCTTTTGGCTGGGCACTGATTTGTTGCCTTCTCTCTTCCAGAAAGTTGTACAAGCGCTATGCCTTCCTACGCTGCGATGACGAGAAGGAGCAATTCCTCTATCACTTGCTCTCTTTTAATGCTGTCGATTACTTCTGCTTCACCAATGTCTTCACGACGATCTGTGAGTAGCTGCATGCTCCCCATTGGCCTGCTCAAGGCCACCTTGGTGAACCTGCCCCAGACTTCCTCACTGTCTCCTTTTTAACACATTCCACACCATCAGAGGTGTATGCATGACTGTCCCATCAGGTGGCTTACACCACTTGATGGGACTGTGCCATCCATTGGGACACTCATGCATGTACCACTGGTGGTTCAGAGCCGTCCAGCAGTGAGACATAGAAATTACAGTCCTGTCACTAACAATTAAGAAAAGAAAAGAAAATTATGCTTTGTCTGTCTGCCTTTCACTTCTGTGGGGAGAAGCAAGGAGCAGCTCCTTCCTTGGAGCTGTATTCGTATTTCCCCAAAACCTCTTGTTCTTACCTGAATGGACAAGTGCAACCCTTTTGGCCATCATATGGTCAGTGCTGTCCTGGGCACTGCTCTGGGAGCCTCAGGTGATGAAAGTGGAGTAGGATAGAGTAGAGAGGACAGGTCACCTCTCTCCCTGTGTGTCCGTCAACAGTCTCCTGGTCTGCGAGGTCACTTGGCACAGATTTTGGAGCAGGCCTAAGGGAGAAAGATCTCTTCCTGAGGTAATAGGAAAAACTCCAGGTGACAGTGGGTTTGAATCCAGACTGGCTCTGTTCTTAACTCATGTATGTCTGCAAGCAGAGTGCACTCTTGTAGTGGGCCTCAGTCTTCCTTTTTGCAGAGTGAGAACGGGACTTCAGTAGGGTCTCAGGCTCTTTGAGCTTCTTTGTTCTCTAAGACCAGGATTCTTTAGTGGGTGGGGTAGTGCTTTGGCCAGCCATTATGGTGCCTTGACTTCATGCTCCTGTTTTTATCCGACACTCATTTTCTCTCTCAGAGACAAGGCTGTGGCTTAGTAGAAGTAGCATCAAACTGGAATTTAGAATACCTGGGCACAAGGTTTCCCGCTCTGTGCTGTGAACATGGGGTGCAGTGTCTTGTGTGGCCTCTCCTAAAATGGTTAAGGTTGTTGTTAGGATTCAGAAGATGAGAGATTGAAAAGTACTGTCAAACACAGGTCAGTACGATGTCAGGAGTTGGTGATAACATTTAAAGAAAAGTTCACTTAGTTCTAATGATTGATGGGCTTGAGTTTTTGGTATTTGGACTTTGACCCTTGGAGGAGTGAGGTTAGGGAGGGGACTGGCTAGCACTCTAGACCATCCAGGGCTGGGGCTGCTGGAGCTGGCCTAGTAGGAGCTGCAGTCATGCCAGTCTGCTGGGCAGGCCAGGCCCCACAGGTATGGGAGGGGTTCCTCATTCCCCACAATGCCTTTCTTGGCTTTCCTCAAACAGTGATCCCATACCACATTCTCATCGTACCAAGCAAGAAGCTGGGGGGCTCCATGTTCACAGCCAACCCGTGGATCTGTATCGCAGGAGAGCTGGGTGAAACACAGATCCTGCAGATTCCCAGGAATGTGCTAGAGATGACCTTTGAGGTACGTATTATCTGGGGTTCACAACTCCAGGTCTGTTGGAATCTAAGTTGCAACAGCTGTTTTGGGAGTTTTCTGCAGGAATTTATGGAGGCTTTGCTCTGCTGTGTTATGTGTCAGAGTGCTGACTTGTCCTGAGATGATCTGAGGCTGGAGCCAAGGGTTGACCTCGAGGCAGGGGAGCCTGCCTTTCCCATCCACTCGCTGGTTGGAAGGCCTTTCTTTGTCTGGGCTCGCATACCTCCCTGTGCTTGGAAAATCCCAGAGTTCTTTCAGCTGTTGAGCCCAGGTGTTCCTCAAGACCTCAGGACCCATATCCAGAGCCTCCTGCACCCAGGCCATATTCTTCTGAGTACCAGGTCTTCTTTCTCAACCACACTCTGCTTAGGAGATAGTGCTGTAGCACTAGCCTGACAGTGGTGGACCTCCAAGCTCTTTTTCTGCTGATTCTGAGGGTCCAGGTGGCAGCCAGCCAGTCAGATTTGTACCTCCGAGGATTGCCACTCTTTCTGTGTTTTTCTGACCTGCCCTGTCCTGTGTTCTCTCACAGTGCCAGAATTTGGGGAAGCTTACTACTGTTCAGATTGGCCATGACAACTCTGGGCTGTATGCCAAATGGCTCGTGGAGTATGTGATGGTCAGGAATGAGATCACAGGACACACCTATAAGTAAGTGTTCCCTCCTTGTGCCCTGCAGTGGTGGGGCAAGTTATACCTCAGGCTGTCTTCGAGGCTTGTGGATGTACATTTTCTAGGATCCTCTGTGATTGGCTGAGTCAACTTCCTGTTGGTTCTCTTCATGCACTAGAAAAGAATCAGAAGGAGAGTTCCAATGTCAAGATGTATTGTGTTGCTTTGTTTAGGTCTCAGGCCACCCATGGCATTCAGGTGGCTTCTCTGATGATGGGGAAGCCATCCCGGACCTCAAAGGAGTTCCAGCATGGTTTCATAGCTTCCCCTTAGGGAGCTTTGTTAATGGCTCTTGTTGCGCAGCAGAGGGACAAAGACATTAGAGGACCTGGAAACTCTGATGGGCTTTTGCCTACCTTTAGGTTCCCGTGTGGCCGGTGGTTGGGGAAAGGAATGGATGATGGAAGCCTAGAGCGGGTGCTGGTTGGGGAGTTGCTCACATCCCTGCCCGAGGTGGATGAGAGGCCATGCCGGACACCGCCACTGCAGCAATCCCCCAGTGTCATCCGGAGGCTCGTTACCATCTCACCCAACAACAAGCCCAGTAAGCAGGGGGAAGAGAGAGCCCCTCATGCCACAGTTGGGGGTGGACAGGTCTCTGGGGGCCCTCAATCTGTGCATCTGCCTGAGGAATCACCTCTGCTGACAGACCCCCTGGAAAGATTTGGCACCCTCCTGTTTTGGGTTAATGACAGAGTGTAGCACTCTCCTCAAAGGCCTGGAAGGAGAGTGGGAAAGCTCATGTAGCCCAGGCTTGTGCTTGTTAATATTTTTACATGATCTTATAGAAGAAAGAGGTGTACTTTCTGGCCTTCTCATCTTGATTTCTAGGCCTCACAGTCAAGTCTTGGCTATCTATTGGTTGTCAGCATTTCTTAGAACTCTTAAGTATTAACTTTGGCTTTCCCTCCAATATTTTGGAAAGGACTGTTTCAACAAAGTTGAGTGGTCAAAAGTCTCTGCTTCCTGGAGTTTTGCCCTGTGTGACCCCTTAGGCCTTCCTCCCTGTGTCGTCATTTCCTATACACTCTGAGATTGATGTGGATGTCTGCTTGACTTTTATTAGAGCTGAACACTGGACAGATCCAGGAGTCCATTGGGGAGGCAGTCAATGGCATTGTGAAACACTTCCATAAGCCTGAGAAAGAGGTGAGCCTTCCTGCCCTCCAGTCCAGAGCCTCAGGTTGGGTAAAAGAGAGTCATCTTGATTTTGTACTTTTCTTCCTGGGCTCTCCAGGTCCATGTGCTGTGGGCAGCTAGCGTCTGGTAGAATGTGCCTCAGCTAGTTGGGGCTGGAGCCAGCTTCTTTCAATGGGGCCCCTTGCCTGTGGTCCTCTGTTTTCTTCCACACTGATGACACAGTGGGGTCTACTGGCTCCCCTGGTAAACATGCTGATTCTTGACTGCCTGGGTTTCTGCAAACAGTGGCTATACTGGCTTTGATTCCTCCTGATGGGGAATCTCCTTGCATGTGACCCAGATCCATCGTTGTTCCTTACCCATTCCCTTGCAGCTGTTTACTGAAAGCTGCTCTGAGTCAGAGTGCAGTGTGCCAGGTGCTGGGGAGCAGGGATGATCCTGGCAGTCTTTTGCCAACTCCAGACTATGATTTGAGGATGTGGTGGTAGGAGGCAGCTCAGCTGAGACCAGCCTGTTATTCACCCCTGTTTCCTTGCCTAGCGAGGCAGTCTGACGCTGTTGCTTTGTGGAGAATGTGGGCTTGTCTCAGCCCTGGAACAGGCTTTCCAGCATGGATTTAAGTCACCCCGGCTCTTCAAAAATGTCTTCATTTGGGATTTCCTGGGTAAGTTGGGTAGGGATATAAAGGTAGGAAAAATGTGGGGTGGGGGTCCCCAACATGGCATGGACGCTGACTACTAGGGTCTGAGTGCAGAATCCAAATCAAATAACTTTTAGATTTGTTGCTAATCTGGTTTTATTTTCTGGAAATGAGGAGCCCTCTTCCCCCTCTTCAGTGAACCTTTATTGAGACCTTGGAGGAAAAGATTCTTTCTGTTCTTATCCAGCATGGGCTTAATCCTGAGTCTCACTTTCTCTTTGTTGATCCAGAAGGCCAGCTGAGAGTAGTAGAGCCCAAGCCCTATGTGTGGTATCCTCTCGGAGAACTTTCATGACAAAAGGCATCCCCAGAGCTTTCTTGTATCTTCAGACAGGGAAAAGACCATCTTTACATTAAGAGCCACATAAATAAATTTTTTTTAAAATTTTATTTTAGAGAGAATAAAACAAAAGAGGGCAGTACAGAGCAGATCACAACAGGACAACATAGGCAACACAGCACTTTACACTAAGACAACTGGACATCAACAGTAGCTATCACAATATCTCTTACTCTGCTATAGTTGAGCATAGTTTCAAATACAATAATATCAAACATAACACAATAGTATAAAGCCATGCATAGAGTGAAAGAATTACAGGGCTTTCTGAACCGAATAACAGAAAATGATCAATGGGTACTATAATATCTCATTTTCGATAGAAAAATTTTGTTTAAACTATCACACATAATCAAATCCCAATAAGACACAATGTGATAGATAGAACCAATAGTAGTAGAAGAATAGAAGCATGGTCAGACTTCTAAGAAGGATGATATTAAATCAGCAATAGCTGTCATAATGTTTTGTTTTCTTCAAAACAGCTGTTCATATTGTCACGCATGATATAGTCAAACAAAACAGAATAAAACCATTCCAACTGATGATTGAAAACATTGAAAGGCTTCAAAGCTATGAGATGGGGACTCATGCTTACCATAAAATCTTATATACTCTTATCAACTCTCATACTAGGGAAACTATACGGTATTTACACTTGTGAGTTTGGTTTATTTCGCTTAAGAGAATGGTCTCAAGTCGTGTCCATTTATTTATAAATATCTCAATGTGATCATTCTTTGTAGCTCAGTAGTACTCCATTGTATAAAAATGCCACAACTTTTTTATCCATTCCTCAGTTGATGGGCACTTAGGTTGTTTCCAGGATCTGGCTATTACAAATTGTGCTGCTATAAACATGGGTGCACATATATCACTGTGGTATGATGTTTTCAGTTCTTCTGGGAACATGCCCAGAAGTGGAATAGCTGGGTCAAATGGGACTTC